>PVKZ01003819.1:0-112354 GCA_004027375.1 Macroglossus sobrinus
CTTCCTTCCTTCCTTCCTTCCTTCCTTCCTTCCTTCCTTCCTTCTTCCTCTCTCCTTTAATTTTCTCTATACCTTCCTCTTGTTCTTCCTCTTTTCTTTCCTCCTTCCCTCCTTCCATCTTTATTTCCTTCTTCATTTCTTCCTTTCTGTCATACTGAACTATCTCAAATTTCTGAAATCTCTGGTCTATAGGACTTTACAACACTCTTTTATCTGTCTGGAATATCCTTTCCCCACCTTCTAGACCTGGAAACTCCTATTTGTTCTTCAGGATTCAGTTGAGATATTACTTTTTCCAAGAAGTTTCATTAATAATTCTTATCCCACTCCACACTCCAGCAGTCAGACTAGAGGTCCCCACAACATCCCATAGAAACACAGCATACTGTTGATTACATTGCATTGTAATTGAATGTTTACTTCACTGCTCAGCTAGACTATGTACTCATTCATTAGTTCAACAAATATTTATTGAGCACCTACTATTCTAGGCACCAGGGATACAGAAGTTTACAAAGAGACAAAATCTCTGCTCCTGCTTCCTTGGAATTTATATTCTAATGAAGGGAGACATATAATACACAAATACATATGTCTGGTTGTGATAAAACCTTTAAATAAAAATAAAGCAGGTCAAGATTAGAGAGGGGTAGAGAGATATACTGTTTAAACTGATGGGGAAAGGCCTCTTGGATAAGTTGGTATATTTGGGCAGAAAACTTAATGAAGTAAAGGAGTGTTCTAGACAGAGGGAACAACAAGTGAAAAAGCCATGAGAATGGAGTATGTTGGACATTTTTGAGGAGCAGCATGGAAGTCAGAGTGGCTGGAGTAGTGTGAGTAAGGAGATGGTGAGAGGCACTGCTGAGCCTTGGAGCAGAACCGCCCTCAGAAATAAAGAAGATCTTAGACTCAGGAAGACAGAGAACTTTGCTTATATTAAACACCTAACATAAAATAATATTTCATGAGTATCAAGAGTGGTTGTTCATTGCATGCCTGCCATGGGTTCATTATATTTAACACTCATGATATTTCTTCCAGGGATGTGGTGTTAACCCAATCATACACATGAAGCAACTGAGGCAAAATGATTTGCCAGAGGTCGCTCAGCTAGTAGAAAGAACAGGAAGATAGAGAGCTGGGTCTGTCTGACTGCAAAGCCTGTGCCATTTCTGCTACATCATGATGTGTTCTCTATAGTTAAAAAACAATATCAAATAATATAAAAGCTTTTGGGGAGAGTGAAATGAAACATTCTTATAGCTCGAATGGTAAGAAAAGATTATGACATACAGTTTAAAACTTAGAAATATAAGAAATACCGAAAATATAATGCATGATATTCTAAGCAGGACATAGACTCTAATAAATATACATTCTAAATGAGAAGCAATAGGTGGTGCATTGTTTCCTGTGGCTGCTGTAACAAATGATCACAAAATTGGTGGCTTAAAACAACAGAAATGTGTTCTATTCTGAAGGCCATAAGTTCAACATCAAGGTGTCAGGCAAGGCTAAAGGCTCTAGGGGTCCCTGCCCGAAGGACCAGAACAAGGGTGGTCTTACAGAACAGAAACTCTTTTTGGCAATGCCTGCCCTACTCCAGCTAAACACCAGTTTGTGTATCTATTCTTCCACCAATACCACACTGTCTTAATTACCAAAGCTATATAGTAAGTCTTACATTTGGTAGAATGATTCCTCCTAGTTTATTCTTCCTTTTCAAAACTGTCTTAAGCTATTCTAAGTTCTTACTTTTCCATTTCAATGTGAGTGGGCACTTAAATGATTGATTAGGGCCATTTTTCTCTTAATATAAATTTAGTGCTATAAATTTCCCTTCAGCACTACTGTAGTTGTGTTCCACAAATTTTGATGTGTTGTACTTTCATTGTCATTTTGTTCAATGTATTATTTCATTTGGTTTGTAGTTTGATTCCATTGTGGCTAGAGAACAGAATCTGTATGATTTTAATTATTTTAAATTTGTAGAGTTTTGTTTTATGGCCAAAGATAGACTATCTTGGTGAATGTTACAAAAGTTCTTGAAAACAATGTGCATTCTGCTCTTATTAGATAGAGTGTTCTAAAAATGTCAATTAGGTATTCTTGGTTAATGGTTTTGTTGACTTCTACATCCTTGCTAATTTTCTGTCTAATTGTTATATCAATTGCTAAGAGTAGGGTGTTGAAGTCCCCAATTATAACTGTGGATTATCGCTCTCCTTTAAGCTCTATCAGTTTTTGCTTCATGTATTTTGAAGCTCTGTTGTCTGATGAATACACTTTTAGAATCACTGTGTCTTCTTGGTGGATTGATTCTTATATCATTTCTGTAATTTATCCTCTTTTACCTGATAAGTTTTCATTTTGGTCTGAACTCTACATGATATTAATATAGCCACTCCTATTTTTTAAAAAAAAATTAATTAGCGAACATTATATTTTTTTCTATCCTTTACTTTCAACCCACTTATGTGGTTATGTTTGAAAAGTTTCTCGTACAGAGGATACAGGTGTATTATGCGTCTTGATTTGCTCTGCAGTCTCTTTTATTCATTCATTCATTCATTCATTCATTTATTTTTATGGTGACTTTGGTTAACAAAATCCAATAAGTTTCAGCTGTACACTTTAACAGTAAGGCATACACACATACATACACACAATGTGTGTTCACCTCCCATAGTTAGACTTCTTTCTGTCTCCACATATTTAACCCCCTTTACCCCATCAGCCTCCTCACTCCTCCCCACCCCCTACTCTCTGGTAACCACTAGTCTATTGTCCATGTCCATGAGTCTCTGTTTGTCCTTTTCATTTGTTGCTTTTAGGTTTATATCTCACATATAAGTGATATCATGTGATTTTCAACTTTTTCTGTATGGCTTATTTCACTTAGCATGATTATCTCAAGGCATTCTCCTTTCAATTGATATATTTAGAGCATTTATAGTTAATATAAACATTGATGTGTTAGGATTTATGTCTAACATTTTATTATTTTCTCTTTGTTCCCTTTGTTTCTTTTCCCCTGCATTCCTATGGATCATTTGAACATTTTTACAATTACATTTTAATTTATTTATATTTGAAAAATGAAGAAAATAAAGTATCCTACAAGCATTCTCTTTATGATAACATATTAATTATCTAAGATGATACAGGCTTTCTCTACCATGGTCCTGACTTCCTCCTGAGCCCTTCTGGCAGAATATTTAACATCCATATCAATAGCCTGTCCAAGCCAATGTAGGATTTTCTATCATATTTTTTCAAAATTCTTCCAGCTTCTACCTGTCACCAAATTCCAAAATTACTTCCACATATTTAGGTATTTATTACTCTCCTGGTACAAAATTTGTATCAGTCAGAGTTCAACCAGAGAAATAGAATCAGTATGAAATATATATTGAGATCTGACTAGGCAAATCTGAAATCCAAGAGCAGACCAGCAGAAAAGGCTGTCTGGATCTCTTGGTCATGAGTTGAAACTGTGGTCCACATGTGGAATTTCTTCTCCAGGGATATCTTAGCTCTGCCTTTAAGGCTTTTCACCTGATTAAACCAGGCCCACCCAGATAATGGTAGAATAATGTCTCTTACTTAAAGTCAACTGATTTTGGGCTTTCATTACATCTATAAAGTACTTTCATAGCAATATGCATATTAGTGTTTGGTTGAATAACTGGGACGATAGCCTAGCCGAGGACATAGAAATCTGGCCATGACAGACTGTAAATTACACAATCACTTTTTACAAGTGTTGACAGCATATACTAAAGCTAAACATACATGTACTCTGTGACCCAACAGGTATCCTTCTGGGTTTATGCCTAATATAAATCCACATATACAGCAAAAGTCATGTACAAGAATGTTTATAACAGTATTTTTTTGTATTAACCTGAACTTGGAAACAACTCAAATTTATATCAACAGGAGAATGGCTAAACAAATTGTGGTACATCCACTCAATGGACTACTACTTAACAATGAAAAAGAACAACTTACTGCTATATGCAACAGTGTAGATGAATCTCACAATAGATGAGAAAAAAAGCCATTCACAAGTGAGCGCATTCTGTATGATATTCATTTATATGAAGTTCAAAACCAAGCAAAAACTAATCTAGGATGTTAGAAATCAAGACAGTAGTTACTTTGGGGTGGATGTCATTGACTAGTGCAAGGCATGAGGGAGGCTTCTTGATGATAGTGTTCTGTTTCTTGATCTGAGTATTCATTACAGGGATGTGTCTGTGTATGTATGTGAAGATCAATCAAGTGGTATATTTAAGACCTATTTATTTAAATTATACCTTAATAAAATTGTTTAAAAAATAATAAAAAGATCCAGACAGGCTAGAATGAGTTTAAACAGACAAGATGATATTTAATGTCTAGCAATTTTGAAGCAGAGCATGAGGAAGACCTAATTTGGCAGCACAGAGAAAGACTTGGGGGCTTTAGGAGACCACAAGTTCTGCATGAGTCAGCCATGTGACATGGCAATTTTAAGTGCATGTAACTTAAGCTGTTTTAGCAGATGTGAGAGTCTATGTTATATTTCATCTTTTTGGTTTCAACCCATCATTTTCAAATCTCTTGGGATCTTAATTCTGTCATGTAGAACAGAATGGGGTTGTAGAAATAACTCAACTATTGAAATAAAGTCTTAGAACTATCATTCTAACTAAGACAATAATGTTTAATGTTGAGCAAAAGTCCAATGAGTTGTTTTCCTTATAACTGGACTTAGTTTTAGAGACCAAATGTAACACTCTTCAAAAGTTGTTAACGAATCTAAGGATCCAGAAGCCAAGAGTTAGGATGATAATGAGAGGTGGCCCTGCTATATACAGAGGAGCTTGAGACAAACAACAAAGGAAGACAAAGAAAGGACATGGAAGTTTTTTTAAAAATTATTATTCTGAATATTGGAAAGGCTGGTGTATAGAAGAAGGCATATCTGTTCACTCCCAAAGGCAAAGCTAAACATGCAGGTAAGTGTGATGGTGAAGGTGACTTGGGTTTTGTATTAAGAAATGACCTTCTAATGCCTGGGGCCCTACAAAAGAAAGAAAGCTAATGGTCATGGAAGAGTTTAAGCAGTCATTGAATAACCATGCACTGGATAGTGCTCAGAAGACTCTTGCTGCATAGTGCCTCCTTCCTGATGTGCAGAAGCAAAGAATGGCATTGAGGAGAATGTAGAATCTCAAATATAATAAGAAAGAAAACATGCTAATATCTATATTCAATCATTATTATCCATTTGCAATTTCTTAAAAGTGGTCAGTGGAGAGGCTGATAAAGATAAAACATCAAATGTTTTAACTAGAAATAGACTAGAAATAGAAGGTAAGATGATTGCAACTTCTCCAAGATTCCTCTGAAAAATAGATCTAATATCAACCTTTCCCCCAACATTATGTTTTCAGAAGAGCAAGTCCAAATGTTGTCTAGACTCCAGTGTATTTATGGGGCTACCTATTTCAAAATCTTGCCTCTGTCAAGCGACATAGAAAACAGCTTATTATGGCCATTTTAAAACCATCCTGTTCAACCACACTCCCTTTACTCCTCCAAAACTAAAGCCCAGCTATATGGAAAACCAGATCTTTATACTCACAATAAAATGATTTTGCTTTAACTGTGTTTAATTTATAGAGTTGGCATCACATATAAAGGACTATGCCAGCATGTGTTGGTCAATCTGACCTTGTCCAGAATGCAATGCTTATTTTATTATACAGCTGCAAAAATATTGTCACAAGTATCTATGACAATCTATAAAGTACATTAACTTATTAAAACACATTATCTTACTAAAGCTGTATAAAAATTGCATAAACAAATAAAGCTAGAAGCAAAACATTTTATTTACTTAAATAACACTAAGGAAATCACTGAAACAAAGCTTCTTATGGGCTGGCAGGCAGCAGGGAGATAATTTCAGAGATGATATGACATGATAAATTGTCTCTGTTGTACACAATTTCACTCCAAAAATAATTTATCTCTTACTCCCATCACATTGTTCTTTCTCAGTGATGCACATATCAGTTTTGTCATCTCTGGAGTCTGAGCCGGATCAAGTTTTCCTTCGTTGTTGTAGCTCCAAAGATACAAAACCATGAAAGAAAAATAAACCCACAAAGAACAGCATGCTTTTGGGCAACTTTTATCATGTAAATTTCATTATTTGGGTCCCATTTACATGTTTGCCTTGAGAGTCCAGAGATACTCATAGAATAATACTTTTTTGATAAAAAGCACCATGAGAGGAAGCAAGAGCAGCCACACTGTGACTCAATGGAAGCTTGATTTGGAGTTCTAGCACTTTCTAGATGTGTGAGTTTGAGAAATTCACTTAACTCCTCAGTTTCCTCACTGAAAAATATGGATATAATATGACTTCTTAGGGTTGTTATGAAAACGATATGATGTCATGAATGTAAGGTGTCTAGCTGCACAATTCGTGACTGTTAATTGGTACCTGCTATTATCATTCAATCATTTAACAAATATTTATTGAGCACGTATTTAAAAAGCACTGTTTTAGATGCTGGGAATATAGCAGTAAATATAGAAGCCAAAATCCATTCACTAATAGATCTTAAACCTACTGAAGGGAAACAAACAATAAACAAAATAAATAATTAAAACCTGTAGTTTGTCAGAAGATGATAATTGATATGGAGAAAAACATAGCAGGGAAGAATAGGGAGTGCTGGGATTGAGTGTGGAGTTGCAATTTTTGATGGGGTAGTCCCGTAAGATGATTACATATAAACAAAGATCTGAAGGAAGTGAATGAATTATCCACGAGCCATGAGGATATCTGAAAGAGAAAATAGCAGATCAAAAGCCCCAAAACAGACTCATGTGTAGGTTATTCAGAATAGCTGGGAGGCCTGTGTAGAGTGGTATGAATGACAGGGAGAGTAGTAGGAAATGAGGTCAGGGAAGTAATGGGGGCCAGATTATGTAAAACTTTGTAGTGCCTGGCATGTAACAGGTACTATATATGTAATAAATATATAAAAATATATAATATATATATATTATATGTATATATATATATATATATATATATATATATATATATAATTTAAATATTTAAAGAATCATCATTTTCTGAGTTGAAACTATAAAAGGCACAAGGGTTGGTAATGGGGAAATAAATGAAATAACCAGATGGTGGCTTGGACAAGAGTAACAGCAGTGGAGGTTGTGAGACATTGTCAGGTTTTGGATACATTACAAAGTTAGCACCAAGAGGATTTTCTGATTTTGTAAATGTGGGGTGTAAGTGAAAGAGAAACACCAAGTTTGAGGTGTCTATTAGATATCTATGTGGACACGTTAAGTAGAAAGTTGGATATCCATGTCTAGAATTCAGGGAAGAGGCCCATGTTGGTGTTATCAGTGTATAGATTATATTTAAAGCCATGGAACTGAATTAGAGCACCAAAAAGTAAGAATAGATAAAGAGGAAAAGTAACTGAGCCTTGGAGCACTCCAATGTTGAGAAGTCAAGGAGAAGAATAGGCAAATCCATAGAGACAGAAAGTAAATTCATGGTTATCAGAGGCTACAAGTGGAGATAGAGTTTAGAGTGGTACTATTAGTGAATAAGGGGTTAATTCTGAGGTGATGATAATATTTTCAAAATAGTTTATTGTGATGATTGCCAGTTCTAGGAGTATACAAAAACTACTTAGTTATACACTATAGTAAATTTTGTGGTATATGAATTATATCTTAATAAAAAAAAAGAAGTTAAAGAGAAGAAGAGAAGAATCAACAAAGGAGACTGAGAAGCCATCAGTGAGGTGGGAAGAAAACCAGAAAAGTGGATTGCTAGAAGAAAAGAGAAAAAAATGATTCAATAGGAGTGTATCATATGCTGCTGAGACTTAACTGAAGTTGAAGCTATATCATTGGATTTAGCATCATGATAATCACTGATGGTCTTGACAGATGCCATTTAGGTGGAATGGTGATGATAAAAGCTTGACAGGAGTGAGACAGGGAAAATCTTATTGGTCATTGTTGGAGGATGCTAGAGACACAACTCATTATTTTGAAAATTTATAACTAGAGGGAAAGATCAATCATCTCTCTGTTTTTCTATAGAATTGATACTAATATAAAACCTTTTGGTAAATGTAGGGACATTTCTATGTATAGAAGCTTTTCCAGCTAGTATGTGAAGATGGAATGATGGAATTCTAACATGCATTAAATTAGCAATAGCAATAGCTGCTAACATCACACAGGGGAGAATTGTTATAAATGTGTCTTTGAGTAGGTGATAGAGGGTGGGACTTCAGTGAAGAAGTGGAAGAGTTGCCCTTAGATAGGAAACAAACACCTCTTTTGTTGTAACAAATTTGGTTATGGGAGCCTTTGAAAGTCCTTTTTATCTTCTGCTTGTCTCTATATTTCTCAATAAAATAGGAAACTAGATTACTTAATGAAGCGAAAATAAGGAAAGGAGTGATGAAGTTTTAAGTAGAGATGAGTAAATAGGATATAGCCTACAATGGGAATTAGAAAGTGAATATCTAGGGAAATAGTTTGGTTGCCAGGCAACTCCCGGGGCCTATTGTGGTTAGTGGTCATGAGTTTAAAGTGAGACCAGATATTGTGGATTTTATATTTTCTTCAGCCACATTTCAGCTGCATGTGCAGAGCAGGGAGAGAGGTGAATTTAACCAGGTTTGTCTTTTGCCAAGTAAGTTTGAAGATGTGAGAAGGGCAACAAGTTTGAAGCGCATGCAGGAGAATGACTATAATGATTGAGTGAGGAATGCAAGCTTAGTAAAGAGGGAAGAGAAAACACCAACAAGGTGAGGGACAGTGAAAAGTAGTAGGATCAATGGATGAGAAATCTTATGGGGTCAAAAGATAGTTAGAGTCGCTATGGGGTGAACTGGACAGATAAGAGATGCTAGTTTCCTATTCAGACTTGAAGTGAGACATTACATGTTTTTATAGAAAAATAAGTAAAGACTAGGTCTAAGGTATGATCATGGAATTGAGTGGCTGAGGTGGAGCTTGGGGAAGATGAGACCATTTGAAGAAAGGTCAAGGAACTGAAAGGCTAGGGGTAGAAGGCTCTTTCTCATGTATATTAAAGTGGTGTGGTGATATTAGTAGAAGAGGTTGTGGTTGTGGTGGCAGCCCTAGCACATGTCATTGTTATTGCTGTCCTTGAGAGGAAAAAGACAAGTGCAATTCTGTAGAGGTCATATGTCTCACCTTTCAGAGAACTCTTCTCTGGCCATCCTGGTGAAATGATCCTCTCTCGTACTCTGTCTCCTCCCCTTCCCATCACTGTGTATCCCATTGCTCTATTTTGTTTTCTTTAATGAATTTAAAATATTATACTTATTTAGTTTTCTTTTTTCTTGTCTGCTTCTTCTGCTAGAATGCAAACCCCATGAATTTGTCTTTTCCAATGCTTTACTCTCAGGGCTCATTCAGTGCATTTTATAATAGGCACTTATAAAATTATGGAGGAAAAAAGAACAAATTAGTTTTTTATGAGTGTACTGCCCCTCAGCATACAGGAGGACCCTTTATGAAGGCTTTGGAAAGTTGGGTGGACATAACACATCTAAGAAGGGGGAGCCTGTCTCAACTGGGGATGAGAAACTCTGTGAAAGGAGTTCTGTGAAATGTGGAGAATCAGTTATGAGTCTTCAATTTCTGTAAAATGTGGTCACTACATTTTTCTTTGAGAAAGTTTTGAAAGTCACATTTTCAGCAAATATAGAAATTCATCTGAGTGACTCTCCTTGCACAGCCCATTGATGGTTCACTATTAGTTTATAGGCCGTGGAAGAGTAGCACAATTTTGGGCTGCCCTCCAACCTGAAAAATGTTGCCTTTCCTCCAGTGGCTCTATCTTCACCTTTTCACATTCCATTCTTTTCTCCCCGGCAAGAATTTATGCTCCATGGGAACAGAGGACTTGTTTGGTTTTGCCTCACATTGTAACATGGCACATAGTTTAAAACTTTGCACATTGCAGGATGAATGTTGGATGAATTGAATTAATGAATGAATGAATCAATCAATCAATTAATCAATCAGTCAATCAAATGCAAGCCTCAGAGGAGAGCAGCATTCCTCAAGTAGAAGCAGTAAACTACGTGAGGAGCTTGTGAAGCCTCAGCTGGGGCCTAAGATGGTCATCAGTGGTTCCCTAAGGGCAGTGGCCTACATTCTTCCAGCATGAGTTGCCTCTGGCACTCATTAAAAGAGGACACTAGGGAAGGTTCTTTTTTTTTAACTTCCAAATGGGACAGACCCTTGAAAGAAAAAAATGGGAAGAAGAAAAAATGGTGCCCCATAACTAGGTGAAGAAAGGGGCTGATGGAGAGTGGCTTATCAGAAGGGTGCTAGAGACTGGTTAATTGGTAGCAGGTAAGGCCTAGGACCCATATGTCCACGAACACTCAGGAAAACCACCATACCCTTTGCTAGTGACACGACCCAGGAAAGGACAGAGCTGCCCCAATGTCTAATGACCCTTTTGAACTGTCTCAGCTTTTCTGGGGGACAGGGAAGAGGAATACTGGTTAACAGTCCCTGCATTTCATTGCTACCCTGCCACTAACTGTCTTCAGCCCTCCTACTTTCCCACCCCCCTCCTCACATCCCCCACCCTCAAACCACCAACAGTAAGAAGAGTAAAGCCATCATTCCACTCCCAGAGGCTCGGCCCACAGAAACGTGTCCAACCTACTAAATTGAACTCTTCACTCCTGAGAATACTAAAAAGTGAACCTCAATAGAGCTCTTACCAACATAACTTCTCCCTTGCTCAGCATCAAAATCGAGGTTTGAGCTTTCCAACAAACATTTCTGAAGCCACCCCTTCTTTTTTTAACACTGCAAACTAAAGAGTTCTCTTGCAAACAGTCCCTCCTCCACCTCTCGCTTTGGTGGAGAGCCATGCCAGTTTGGAAGCCACCCAAGGATCAGACTTCTTATGTCAGACTTTTTATGAACAAAGTACAAGTTCCTTCAAATGCTGCCTGATTGATGGAAATCCTGTGGCATTCAACCCTTAGAAAATTCCCACCAAAGTCCACTTAATTATTAAATACTACCAGAATAGACACTAGGCTCAAAATATAAAACCAAATGCCCAAGTCCCATTTGCAGGCTGTTTCAGTTATTGTTGTAGACAGTTCAGAGCATTATGTGCCCTCAGTTCCAAGAGACCTTGTGTGGTGCTGCCCAAACAATAGAAGACGTAATTCCTACCCTTGAAAGGATCTAGTGGGGACAGATCACCACATGTGTGAAAGACATACTTGTTAACAAAGAATTGTGTAATATAGACACATATGGTGTGCCCAGCATTCTCTCTCTGCTCCTCCTCTAGTGAATGGTTTGAGACTCTCAGCTTTCCTTGGGGACTCATGACACACAAAACCTGGCTCCAGAACACCAGGACCAGTACACGCCCCTCACCCAGGGCTTTAGGTAAGAGCTCAAGTTTATATTCTGGTTCTTGGAGTAAGAAAATTTCAGAAGAGCAAAAGCACATCCCAACAGAGGGTCAATTGGAAAGCAGTGCCTGAGCATCCAGATCTGTGGTGGGGTGCTGATCCAGGAGGACTAGTGAAGAATTTACACCTGTTGATCCAGTCCTAATCCTTCTTGCTTCTTAGTGATCCACTTGATCATGCTCCATCATGTATGCACATGTACACGCACGCACATTTATTTCAATGGGAAATAAAATTAAAAACATGGATCTGAGTAACACCCCCAGAGGCCTGTGTCTGAGACTGTAGCAGAGCAGAAATCAGTGAAGTAGCTGTCGAGCTCATGAAATGTAGACATTTTATGTAGACATGTGTGGGAGTCAGGGGTTCTTGCTGGAGGTGAGTTGGGGAAGGAGACAAAAAAAGGAACTTGCTTAACTGGTTATCTTTTTGCTTCAGTGCTGGCCACACAATATCCCCATTGCAGAATGAGTTTAAGGAAAATGAGAAAGCAGAAATGTGGAGCAATCAGTAGGCATTTCATGGTTTTCAGAAACCGCCAAACTCCAAACCCCCTCTACCACAGCAGTCCAGAGCACACAGTGGCCCCTGAGACAAGACTGACCACCAAATGTTGACATGCTCACTGCTTCCATGCTCTCCCAACAATCCCGGGCCCACCTACAGTATACCACATCCCAGCTCCTCGAAGACTCTTTCCCATCCAGACTTGGCTGTGAGAAAAGGAACTGAGCAAAGGGTTCCCTCATCCCTTAGCCCATGCTGTGTTTAGCCAAAGGGGAACCATGCCGCAAACCTACTGCCAGCAGCTGCAAAAAGATGAGGAAATATGGGGTAGATGGTAAAGGTGTTTGGTGTATAGAAGCAGTTCCCGAATAGGGAGGAGAAAGCCACACACTGAACATCTGATTTTGTAAGAAATCAAATGGCCCAAATGCTGAAAACACCAACATCCCAAAAGGTGTTTCCAAAATATAACTTTGACTCCTAATTCCTTGGGTGAGGTGAACTTCTTTTCTGAAGAAATCATGTGTGGAGCACCTTTTAAGCAACCAGTTTCAGAACCTGCAGCCAACTCTTTAGGATAGCCTGAATGTTAGATGGAAATTTTTAAAAATTGACCAACATCTGATCTATGGCCACTAAGCAGATGCTCTGACAAAGCTGCACTGCTTTGGATCCAAAAAGAAGGTGAAGGGGATTTTCTCAGGTGTCACATAACTTGGCTCTGATGAGCAGCCCCCCAAGATGTCCAATACACTGGCAGCAAGATCAGAATAAGTGTGCAATCCTCTAAGGGAACTTCTTGGAAGGGCAACATAAATGTGAAAGTTCTGGTGTTATTTAATAAATATGAAGGCTCTGATATGCTTGTTAAAAATTAATCTCTACTGTTTGTTATGCCATGTGTTTAGAGAGGAGGAAAAGGGAATGTGGATGCCACTAAATTCACATTCTCTCTTCCTCGGGGGAGGATTGAAGTTTTCAATGTAAGGCTTGGCAAGCTTTTTCTGTAAGGACCAGATAATAGGTATTTTTGGCTTCATGGGCCATATGGGCTCTGTTACATAGGCTCAACTCTGCCTTTATAGTTCCATAGCAGCTGTAGACAATATGCAAAACAATGAGCATGGCTGTGTGCCAATAAAACTTTATTTGAAAAAAGCAGCTCAGACTAGATTTGCTCTGTGGGCGGGATTTAGTCCACCAGCCATAGTTTACAAGCCTGGTCTCTGCAAAGCAAATACTCTTTTGCAGACTTCTTGCTAAACATCTCCAAATAACTTGCTGAAAGGTAAAGGGGCAAGCAGAGGTCTCTAGGCTCCCATAATCACTTCTCTTTAACCAGTCTCAGTTTAATCCCATGATGTCATTCTGAAATGCAGTGGGTCATTGATAGGGTCACATTACTCAGAGAAAAACAGGATGTTTGACACCTAAAATATTCAGAACAAGCCCAGAGCTCATCTCTGAAAAAAAAAAACCTCTTATATAATGGGAAACAAGGAACAAGGAAAAGCAGCAATGGTCAGCTGAGTGGAAATAGCCACTCATGGAGAAGGTGCACTGTGCCGCTCAGATGGCAGGCCTGCTGCCCTGGAGAGCACATCTCTGCTTGCAGCTGTCATTCTAGTGGACAGATGACTTCATTTCAGCTCCCCCTCAAATAAAGGGATAATAATCTCTCAGTTGGGAGAAATACCATATGGTAGATGCTTTGAAAAGTTGTAAGAAAAGTATAAAGTACTTAGGGGGTGGGGGAGGAGAAGCTTCTTCCAAAAGCATGAAATTTGTCTAGAAAAAGATTAGACAGTTTCTTTGAAATACCATAACTTCCTAGAAAATTGAGTCTAAACCCATGGGCTTAGGTAACAAGAGGGGCATTATCAAGGCAAATCATGGGCCAGATCTGTTTCTTGCATTTACATACCTGTAGTACAGATCAATTCCACAACACTTATTCACAAAGCTCTCCCATGATCTGCACCTGTTGAAATCTCCTACCTCAATGCCCACTATTCTCCAAGTCATACTCCAGGTTCAAAAACACATAATATAATGAATTCTAATTTCCCAAAGGCCCAGTGGGCATGTATGTGGCTTCATGCCCTTGTGCCATTGTTTATTGGAGTTTCTTGTTCTGGAAGGCCCTTACAGCTCTTCTAAATTCAGAGTCCTTTGGCTGTTCCCTGGCCCTTCCAAGTGTGTTCAGCGCACTCTTCTGTGCTACCTCAGAATCTTGTACATATTGTGTTGTGTTTACTATACTGATTATTCGACTGATTTCTTCTATTAGAATAGGAATTCTCTGCTGTCTGATTTGTCTCTAGATCCCCAGAGCCTAGACAGTGTTGGGCTCATGAAAAGAGCTTCATAAAAATTTGTGAACTTGGATGTTTAATAGTGGGGCACCTTACTCACCCAGGGGTTCTGAAAATACCAGAGCTGTATTTTCCGGGGTTATCCTAGTTAGGGCTCCAGGTTACTGTCTCCAGAACACAATCATCTGTAGCCTTGGGTCCCTTAGCATGAGGCTCCACTCAACTGAGTCACTGTTATATCTCTTTCATTGACTTTCTTAACTAAACTCTTACACATCAAAACTTCCAGTGCAATCACTGAGAGTCACCAAACCAGCTCCTTTTAATCCTTTGGGTCTCATCTTCAATGTCTCCTGTTCTGAGAAGCTTTCCCTGACTCTCTAGCCTCACTTAGATCACCCTATTACCATGTCTTGGCACATTAGTATTTTGTTTTATACCATTCATTACAATCTGTCATGATTTGTAATATTTGTTTACTTGTCTATTTTCTACCTTTCCCACTAGAGGGTTAGCTCTGTGAAAACAGTAACTGTCTATCTAATTCACTGCTGTAGCCCTGGCCTAGAACAGGACATGTCATTCAGTAGGCATCAATAAATATCTGCTGAAAAATGAATGCTATGAGGTCTGAGTAACATAACACATGTGGAATGTTTCACATGGAACCCATTGCTTATAGTACCACTTAAAATGTTTTCTTTATCAATATCTTCTCAAACACACTAATCCCAGGAAACTAATCCCAGGGATAATGAAGATACATTCCCCACTCCAGCACTTACAAAAATGCTTCCCTTGCAACCTAAGTGTCCACTGATAGAGGATTGGATAAAAAAGAGGTAATACATGTATACAATAGGATATTACTCAGCCATAAAAAAGAATGAAATCTTGTCACCTGCAACAACATGGATGGACCTAATGGGTGTTATGCTGAGTGAAGTAAGACAGAGAAAGACAAATGCCAAATGACTTCACTTATATGTAGAATCTAAGGAACAATGACAACAACAATAACAACAACAAAAACAGAAACAAACTCATAGAGACAGAGAACATTTTGAGGGTTGTCTGATATGAGGCGGATTGGAGGACTGGATGAAAAAGGTGAAGGGATTAAGAAATACAAATTGATACTTACAAAATTGTCATAGAGATGTAAAATATAGGATAGGGAATATTGTAATAACTATGTATGGTACCAGGTGGGTACAAGACTATATAAATGTCTATCCATTGTGCTGTACAATTGAAATTAATGTAAAAAAATGCTTCCCTCAATTTACAGACAAATATAAAGGTATAAATGCCAAAGGGCGGGCAATTGCTATCTTTCATGTACAAATAAGATGCAAACGTTGACAGCGTTCATGTTTCCTTCGAGTGCAGCAGAAGTTAAATTCCCCACAGCTTAAGTAAATGGAAAGACCAGAAATGTTCACACATAACCTTAAAAGTGGATGTGACCATAGTGCAGAGAGAGACAAGCCCGAGTTAGGAGATTATGCCCATATAAGGCCCTCAAGTCAGCTCCCAGTGGAGTCTGAGATAATTTGGCACCTCTCAGCAAAGACCAACAGGATTGCTTTCAGGGCTTTCACAAATATCCCCAGATCTGCTGTCTACATTTTCATGTGAACATTAGGAAAAAGCTAATACCATTTTAAACATCTCAGGCCTCAAAGATGCTTGAAAGAAGTGCTGAAAATAACTCAAAGGTGGCCATCAAGAACGTGCTCATTTGAGGCTCCCTGGAGATTTTCCAGAGTTACTGAGGAAGAGGCTGGGATAGGAAGACAGAGCTCGGGAAATCACTTGAGTTCAGACATGGGTTGAGACCTGCTTCCTTTTCTACTAGTGACCTATGTAGCCAGAGAGTTGACAAACTCTTCTAGCAAAGAACTAGATAGTATTTTGACTTTGTCAGCCATAAGGCCTCTGTTATGACTCCTCAAGTCTGCTGTTATAGTGGGAAAGCATTAGGTAAAATGTAAATGAATAGGTTTGGCTGTGTCTCAATAAAACTTTATTGATGGATACTGAAATTTGAATCTCATATCATTTTCACATTGTGAAATATTCTTCTTTTGTTTTTTCCAACCATTTAAAAATATAAAGCCATTTTGAGCTCTCAGGCAGTATAGGGACTGCAGGTTGCAGTTGACAGACCCCTGTAGTAGGCAGTGATGCACAAAGAACACAGTCTCGGGCCTTTGGACTCACTTGGATTATTCAAGCTACTTTTGCCACTTTTTGGCTAGGTAATCTTGAGCAAGTCAGTAATATATCTGAGCCTCAGTTGCCCCATCTGTACAGACTTGCCTGCCAGCTCTGGAATAAGTACTCAAAAAGATTAGGCACAGAAAACACTCAGCATAGTTCTTGGCACATGTTGTTAGCTCCTATTTTCTGAAATTCCCTTTGATCAGAGCTAGGATTCTCCCTTCTAATAACTCTAGTGCCTACCAGTATCTGGTCCACAGTAGATACTCATAAACTGTTTGTTGAATCAATGAAATCTCAGCGAAATGCAGCAACTGGTGCCTTTACTCACTAACTGCCTAAGCTGTCAAGTTTCGGCCTCATTTCCAAAGTTTTAGTTTTGGCTCAGTTTCCTGAGGGGTCACCACTGGGCTGACTTTGTGCAATGTCAAGATGTACATATGGTAAGTGCTTATTAATTGCCTGACAAATGAATGAATGAATGAACACCGATTTCCTAAGCCCTATGGTGTTTGAAATCCAAGAAAAGCGATATCCCTCACCTCCTATTCCTTGTGTTCATGATATTGTAGTGGGGGTTCATTAAGATGAGGGGACTCCTCTGAAAGTCTGTTTAGGGAGGCAGAAGGTCATTGTACAGCACTGTCTGTTTGCCTTCTCTTACCTTCTTTAGCTGGTCCCACAGGGGCCTGCTGGCCTGCCCACCACCTGCCTTCCTAAGAGACACAACACTCACACAAACTACTGGGTTTTTTTTCAAACTAAATTGCTTTTTGCATATACACCCAGAGGGCCACTGCTCCAGCTGCTAAGGTAAAAGAGGGGTTAGCCAGTGATTCAGGGCCGGGTGCTTCATGGGGGGAAGCCATTTATTTTTATATAAATAGCATATGGTGCTCATCTACCCCTCACAAGGAGGCTGTGGGGATTCCTGGCACATGGGTAATTTTAAATTCCAAAGTTTCTCCTGGATTTTTTAAAAAAGCCTCAAAAAATGCAGAAAGGGAGATCATTTCAAGCTATCCACAGCAGTCTCTAAACCACGAAGAACATCATGGGTGGATCAGGGGCTCCATCAAAGGCCTCCTGTGGGAAGGCCCTGACCTTGCTGATATGGTGTTAATTTGCCCACCCAGAGAAACAGCACAGGGATCAATGAGCACACTGTGCTCGGCAGCTGCCTGCCAGGAATGCCTCAGCCTTGGGCAATGGCGAGAAGGGGCCTGTGGGCTACGTGAGCACTGACAAGACCCTTAAAGGCTTCCAGCTTTCCTCCAGAGGAAGGCTTGACTTGGCTCTGACTATAAACACTGTCAACCACATCATAGCTGTTTCACAAAAGCGCTCAGAAAAATGGAAAATATTAAGGGAATTTGTGGGAACCAAGAAAGCTAAACACAAGCATGGCATCGTTTTCCCCACCACCCAAGGATCCATCTTCTCAAGCTTTGAAGAGGCAGAAAAGGAAGTCATGGGGCCTCATGCCCATTGAGCAGGTGTCTGTAAGCTCCAGTGAAGCCTACAGGAGTCTACGTCTTAAAGCTTTGACCCTTTTGAACCTATAGCATCAGTCATTTCTTATGATCAATAATAGTGATAATATTCATAACAACTGCAATTGTTAGGGGGCTCACTCTAGCCTAGGGAGTATACTAAGTAGCTACATAATCTTGGACATTCACTGAACCTTTCAGAGCCTCAATTTCTTGCTTATCTGTAAAAGAAAGATAATAATAGTGCTTAGCTCAGAAGGTTGTTGTAAAGATTCAATGAGACAATGTGTGTGAAGGTCTTAACCCACTGTCCCTTGCCCATATTAGGTACTCAGTAAGTGGCAACTATTTATTATTATTATTATTATTATTATTATTATTATTATTAAATTAATTCCATGTGAAAAATATCAAATGATTAGGATCAAAGAGGAAAACAAGAACTGTCTTAACTCCGACTTCTGTCTTTCTTTATCCTCACTCTTCTCGACCTACCCTTGCTCTTAAACACAGATCCTTGCAATTCTCACACAGCTACCAGAAGGGCAAGCAGGGCAAGATCTGACCCGGCCTTCCAGAAGCACAAATCAATCACTCACAGGTCTGTGTGCCCATCAACAGCACCTCTGAACAGACTGCCTCTTTCTTTCTCCCTGCTGAATCCATTATCTGCATTTTACAACTCCTTTACAATACAACTTTGGCCTGGCTCTGCAGGGCAACCCATGAGTCATGCCATAGCAATGTTACAAGTAGTTTGTTGGCTCTCTTGCCAGGCGGTATAGTTGTGAGTCAGAAATGCCAAGGCATTTGAAAGCAAAATCCACCCCTTCTGTGGTGGCCACCAAAATTAATGCCCCCAAATAGATTTTTCCCCATTCTTTTTCTAAGGCTAAAGCAGAAGTGGGGAGAAAATGAGGGGCAGCAACCAGTCCAATGAAGGGTAAGTTTCATCTTGTGTTCATTTGTTTGTTCATTTCATCCTTTAAGTGTCTACTTTTTGCTGAGTAATATGCCACAGGCATGAGGGGTCAGAAGGAGACAAATAGGGTTCCTGTGCCTGAGGGGCTAATCATCTAGTAGAGAAGATGGATTAAGTAAAGGAATAATTCTAATGCAGTGTGGAAAATTCTCTGTGGGAGAGGAGCACAGGGTGCTGTCAGGCCCCCAGAGGAATGAAAGTTTATTGTTTTAGTCTGAGAAAAAGCCAGCAGCAACAACAAAAAAATGGGCTTTGATGAAAACAAGTGGAACTCAGCAGCCCAGAAAACCAACGCAGAGTGTGCAGAGCCTGCACAGGCAGCTTTGGAGATGCTTCATGTGGGTCATGGTGACTCTCCTTCTATTTCTTGTCCAATCCTGAGCCTGCTGATTAGGCTCTTACCTCCAACCCTCAAGAAAAAGTTAATCCTTAGAAAATGCTCAAAATATTGTTACAAAATACAAAATAAAAACACACAATCTTGTATACAGTAAGATTCCAATTTTGCACATTTTCTGTACATGGGAATGCATATGCAGATACAGTAAAAAGACTGGAAGGAAACCCATCCAAATATTAACAATGGTTATCTTTGGGAAGCATTTTTATATCTTCTTGTTTCTTAAATATTTTAATTTTTTTACAATTAATGTGTATTAATCTTTATTATCTGAAAAAATCATGTTAATTTTATAAGTGAAGTGTCTGCAAAAGGCTTATGTGCTATATATGATTATGTTTAAATGACATTTTAGAAAAGACAAAGCTGTAGGGACAAAAAATAGGTCGCTAGTTGCCAGGAGCCTAGGATGGGGCTGGGGATTTTTTGGAGTGATGGAAATGTTCTATATCTTGATTGTGGTGATAGTTATAGGACTGTATGTGTTTTTCAAAACTCACAGAACTGTACAGTAAAAAGGATTTTACTCCATATAAATCATACCTCAATAAATTTTTTTAACGTTAGAATCTGGATCCTTTCTCCCATTCTATTCTTCACACACGGTTCTCTGGAGAATCTGATGGACCTAGGAAGATAATGAAAATTTTAGAGTATATGATCTCCAAAGGAAGATTAAATAAACAGATAGAGAAAATGTCATATTCCTGTCGGTCTTTCCAAGTTTGGCTTTAGTTGGCAGGAGCTTGAGTTTTTTTTCTTCTTTGCTCCTTTTTATTAAGTCACTTGAGACCAGAAATTATGTGAAAAACATCGCTGTGATTTTTTTTCTGGTATTTAATGAGGTGACTACAGTGTGAATTCAAGTATATGATTTACAACTGGAATATTTTTATGAAACATTTACATCTGTGACAATACCTAATAAAACTTTTTTTATTGGAAACATTGCTTGGATGATTAGAACAGACTATCAAAATAATCCACTTTGGGCCAGACACATCACAAATAGATAATTTATACTGTTTCTCTTGCCAGTATCTTATCTCGATTCAGTCTGATGGAGAATCAAGAAAAGGGCATGCAGCTAATGACTTCATTTTCTTTCTAAAGATTAGGGCTTTCATTTACTGCAAGAGACACAATATAATGACTATTTTAGAGTAGAATACTACATGAGTCAGAAGCTGGCAAGATATTAAGATAATCTGTCAAAGGAAAGACGGATACCTAGATGAAGACCTTTCTTCATACATAGGAACTTGAGGGCCTACTGTATTTGTGCATAGAAACAGGTGCTACAGTTCTTGTCCTGAATGACACTGATTTTCAAATTCAGTCATGTCATGTAAATATTTGAGACTGTTTTATACTTTATTTAATGTAGATCAAATCATTGTCTATAAGTACTGATATTAGATGCTGTATAATTGAAGTAGAAACTTGAAACTACCTTTTGTTTTTTCCTTAGGTTAACAAGAGAAAGTTCTATAACATACCAGTTTTGGAAAAGAAGTGGGCAACTAGCTCAATAAAGAGAGAAAAGCTGTTCTAGTTAACTTATCTGTAAGTGCTTCTGTTCTTCCTTAGAAGTGTCTCCAAATGTGTGGTGCAGAGACTGTGTACAGATGCTCCTGGTTCAAATAAATTCAGTTGAGAAATCACAGAGAAATACTGAAAATTAGAAAATATTTAAGTGATTGCTCCTGGTAAAGAGTATCATAAAAAGATGGCATGGAATTCTCTACAGGTAAAAAAAATGGCCATGTTGGTGTGTTTTATATACAAACAAGAAATTTTGAGCTCTAAATCCATATAGCCAGTGGCTTACTGGATGTCTCCACTTGGCTATCCCACAGGTACCTCATACTCAATGTGTCCAAACCTGAACTCCTTCCCTTTTCCTCTCCTGATCTATTTTTCCTCTTGGGTTCCACACCTTGGGAGAGGAAATGCCACTCACCAGTCACTTGGTCCAGAAACCTGGTAGTCATCCTTAACACCTTACTCTCCCAGACTTCCTATACCCAAGCAGTTAATAGGTCTCATCTAAACCTGCTGTGCCATTCCCTTACTGTCACCATTCATCCATGATGTCTCCATATTCCTGGATGCAATGGATGCTCTTCTGTCTTTGTATTACTTGATCTTTTACTGATTTTGAAATTACTGGCCATTCCTTCCTTATAAACATGATTTTCCTCCCTCATTATCTGTAACACCAGTCTCTGCTTGTTTTCCACCAACCTCTCTAGTTACTTCTTCTCAGTCTCTTTTTATTCTACTTTCCCTTTAAATATCACTGGTTTTTCTTGGTTTTTTTTTTTTCTAGGACTCTTTCTATTATATACTTTCTCTTGGTGATCTCATCCACTTCCAAAATCAAGATCTCTTCTGTACTTTAGGCATATATATATATATATATATACATATATATATATATATATATACACACACACACACATATATATACACACACACATATATATACATAGATATACACACATACATACATATATACATACTACATACATACATACATTATCCTTTAAGGCTCAATTCAACACCACCTTCTTCAGGAACCATAGAATAATAATACATCTAATTACAACTCTCTCTCTACCACTTAACAGTGAGCTCCTTGAGGGCAGGTGCTATGCTTTATGCACCTCCGAATTTTCAGTACCTAGAGTAGGCCCTCAGACAAAGTTTGTTGAATGAATGAATGATTAAAGAATCAAATAATTAGTCTCCTATAAAAGGTAGAGGTTTGAATTCCACTGCTGATATCCCTACCAATGGGTCAGAAAGAGTAAAGCTCAACCAGATAGAGTACAGTGTAATGAGAGTAAAGTTGTTGGTTCCATCACTACACAGACCAGCTAGCTTTGTCCTGGATAGTAACCATAGACCAACTGTGAACTCTGAACAGTCATCTTGAAAATGTGATGTTGGTCATCAAGCGGAATAGATATGAACACAGAATCACTAACCCAAATAGTGGTAGGGTCTAGCCTCAGCAAGTAATCTTTCTCTCTCATCGGTGTCTCCACCTGAGCTCACTGGACGAGATTGGTGTTGGTTCAAGAAAACCCTGGGGAGAAGGAGAGGAGAAATGGTTCCTTCTCTAGCATTCCTAGGGGATATAGATCTAACTCACTCATTACTGGAAAAGACTAATGTGAACCAATAAAGTTATCTTTTTAGGTGAAGGGCATACTTTATGAGGTTCTGAGTTGAATATAGATTTTTAGTTCAGCACATGAGTCCTACAATTTCTGGGTGTAGAAATAAAATGCTGCTGAGGAAGGAATTTAATTATAGGTTAATATAAGAGCAATTTTAGGAAATACCTATCTGGACCAATGTTACATTTTTAAAAAGTGACATCTCTCCATGGATCATCTTTCACTCAAGGTAGTTCTGAAGTGACTTTTCCCAAAGACTCTAGAGGCAACGAAGACTTCATTTTGGAAACATTGGCTGGCGAGCTGGTGACTCACACCTCAAATGAATTAATAAAAGTTAAGAAAATAAAAACCAGATGTTCTCCTCATCTTAATATAGGCCTCTATGGTTTATTTTGCCAGTTACATTGTCAATTGCTGATTTCCTTCCATTGAGGCAAAAATAAATTTTTGAAAAAGTGTGAATCCCTGTATATTCTATGAACTCTGTCCCAATAGTTACTATTTGGCTTGAATGTCCACAAAGACTACAGCTCAGGCATGGACTTCTCCTGCAAGCTAATGGCATACAGTGTTTGAGAACAGCTTACCAGAGGGTTTTGGATGCTAGATTGGATTTACTAGAGAACTCTTACAACAGCCTTTGGGGAAAAGCACAAAATGAAGCAATCTCCTTTCTTGCATGTAAACCTCCACAAACCAGATCGGGCCTGGCTAAGTAGCCGTGGCTTCCTTTTCAGATCCAGTATCCATTCCTTGGCCCTTGACTCTTCTAGAAAATGCTAAGTCCTGCACTTTAGAGAGCCTACAATATATATTGTCATTCTTCTGACCAGACCAGTGGAGGATACACCAAAGTCCAGAGTGACACACTTTTAAAAGTTTCCTAATAACACCACCCATCATTCCCTGAGAACTTTGGGGGTTTTCTGCTTTTTGTAAGGAGGGAAAATAATTTATTTTTTCCTTTATCCATTGTACTTTGGTTAAAGCAGTTATTTTCTCCCAGACACCACCCATAGCAGAAATCTCCAGATGTTATTAGGTTATAATGGAAGAATGGATTACAGGTCCTGGATGCAAGTTTTTCAAACTTGCATCCTCTCCCAACTTTCTTGTTGGGGGCACTTAATCCCCTTCTCCCAACCTTCTTTTCTTGATTGGGTTCCATCTTCACCTACCTATATGATCCAGAGGCAAATTTAGATTTGTACCTTTACTGCTATATCCCTTTGTCATAAAAGATATTTTCTAAAATTGTAGTTACTACTATTCCACCTACCCATTTGCCCAACCCAGGTTATTGGGAATCATTGTAAATGGCCCCCTCTCACTCCTTCATTACATTTAGTCTCCAAGTCTTGTTGAATCTACTGACTAAATGTCTCTTGCATGTTCCCTCTTCTCCATCTCCACTGATATTTCTCCAGTCCAGGCCACCACATTCTCTGACCAAGTCTTCTAACCATAATCTCTGTCTACTCTTGTTCCTATCCAGATAATCTATCTTTCCTACCGTAGCCACAATGATAATGATCTTTCTAGAACTCAAATTGATCATGTCTCCCATACACTGTCTCTGGCAATGCAGTGGGTGTGGCAGCCTGAGAAAATTTCTTACACCAGTGAGTACTGTGGAAGTGTTAGTTAAAGCTAGGCTAAATTCATAGAAATGGCAGGGCTTCTCCAGCCTCATCAGCTCTCCCAAGGTTATACATTTATCACCTGAGCTTTCCTTCATCATGGTGCCATGTTGTCTCTATACTTGCTAATCTCCCCCACTGGACTGTGGACTCTGGATCTTGTTCAATTTTGTATCTGCAGCACCATGCACAGTGCCTAACACAGAGCAGACATTCAGAACTACATAGTAATAAAGACAACACCTCTCCCTTAAAGTCAGAGTGTTAGTAACCTGTTGCCCTTATTAAAAAATTACTACAAACTCAGTGGCTTAAAACAATACCCACTTGTCATGGTCAAAAGTCTGACACAGATCTCACTGAGCTAAAAACCAAGGTGTCAGCAAGGCTGCGTGCCTTCTGGAGACTCTGGGGGGAGAATACTTTCCCTTGCCTTTTCCAGCTTCTAGGAGGTACCTACCTCTATCCTCAAAGACAGGAACGTAGCATCTCTCCAACCTTGCTTCTGTTGTCACACCCCTTTCTCTCAACACAGCCAGGAAAGTTTGACGGCTTGTGTGAATAGACTGGGCCCACCTGAATAATCTAGAAATATCCCCCATCTCAAAATCAGCTGATTAGCAACTTTAATTCCATCTTCAAATTTAATTGTCTTCACTATGTGACCTGATATATTCACAGCTTCCAAGGATGAGGGCATGGTCATCTTTCAGAGCCATTATTCTGGCCACCATAAATTGCAAAGGGCGAGGAACCTGAATTCATAGAGCAATCTCTTTCTAATACTTTTCACACAGTTGCAATGCTTTTACCTAATTGGCCACAGTTGCCTTTACATCAAAACCTTGATTTAGTCACCTTTGTGTCCCCAGTGACTGGCCCAGGAGACAGCCTATGTGAGGTGTTCAGTGTCTGTGATGGGAAGTTAGTAAGTAAATAACTTGGTTGGTTGGAATGTCTAAGTATCAACCTCTTGGCCCTCCCTTAGAAAATGGAGCTATGGTTGTTGAGGTTTCAAGATCGTGTCAAACAAAAAAAAAGCAATTTGTAGCATGATAAGGGGGTTCAACTGCTACTATCTTGTGTTCTCGCACTAAACCAGTGCTAAGATTGAAAAAAACAGGCATTGTCCATTAATTGACAAAAGTCTTCCAGATTTTTCAGATGAAAAAAATGCTCACATGCTTTTTGTCTAGTCCACTTGGGAATGCAGCTGTATAGGAAATTCAAATGAACAAAAGAAAAAAAAACATGCAATAAAGCCTTGTGACTCCCAAAGCAACCAAGAATTGAATACTTCTTAAGCAATTTTTGTAGGATTAGTATTTAAACACACAGTGAACCACTTTAGTTTCAACAAATCTGGAGAAATTAAACTTTTCTTCCAAGAAGCTCTCACAGAGTCTTCAATGTGTTTTTCTATCATCGCAAAAGGGATAATGTGCACAACTAAGCTGTGTCTCTGTAGTGGATCCCAGCGCCCATCAAACAGCACCAAGTGGAAAATGAGCAGACTTGGGGGCCAGCTGGGACACCAAGGCCAGGATTTCCAAGCTGCAATTGAAGTATGGGTGCATGGAAAGGAAGAGGAGCTCTTTCGTTTGGCACACAAAATTGGCCAGAAACTGTCAGGTTTCATGGAATTCGGGCTCCAGCCATGAAAGCCCCAGCTAAGCCAGTTCTCAGAGTTCAGTCCTTGCCATGGCAACTGCTTGGGACACCTCCAACTTGCTGAACTGAAGATTCCAAAGGAAAGCAGCCCAAAGGAGAAGCATGATCTGCAAAGAGTTTTGCATATTATATTCATGTAGCCCCTCATCAGCAAAACCTTACAGAATACTCAATTTCAGTTTTAAGAGCCTTCTGAATCCTGGTTGAAATGCTTCAATGTACATCGCTTCATCTGAACCCCTAAATAGGCCTGGCAGCTACTTGGGGTTGAAATCATGACCTAATACTTACCACAGTGCTGGCACATGACAGTAGCTCAATAAATATTTACTGAATCAATGAACTGTCATCATTTTATAAAGGAAAAAACAGACTCAGAGATGTTTAAGTGACTTCCTACAAGTACCCAGTGTCTGATAGGCCAGAGTCCTATCAGTTCTCCTATGCTATCATGCTGGCCTTCAGAATCCAATTTGTTAAAGTTCAGGAGGACATTTCGCCCCTCACACCTTTTTGACAAATATTTGTTGAGCATCTACCCTAAAGGAGACCTTTCCACTACTCTTCCTCTGTTCTCTGCCTGACTGGCTTCTTCAAGGCTTGGTTTTAACATTACCTCCTGAGCAAGGCCTCCCAATTAGCATCCCCCTCACACATTTCCTATTTGTCAATTACCCCAATCTCTTATTATTTTACATGTACTTATTTTGGGTCAGACTTCCCTAACAGGAATATAAGCTCCATGAGGGTGGGTGCTGGCCCAGACTTTCTGATGACAGCTCACTGTAAGATGATGGGAAGATGGCCACTGAAACAGATAGTCAATATGGTCTCAGGTACATGCATGAAAATGTCTTGAACAATGGTCTTCTGGAGTATATCCAGAAGAAAGGAAAAGAATGGAGGTCTTAGCCTGGGTGTGAAAAGACTCCTGGAAGACATACCAACTCTTTTCAAATGCCTGAAGGTTGCAACCAAGAGGGGCATGGACTTGCCTCGGAGATACACTGGAGAGGGCTAAAAGGGGAGGCAGTTGAGGGGCAGGGTTGGGTTCCAGGTGCTCCCCGTTATGATTGTTGGGCACTACCTCCTGTCTTCCACACTAATATGTAAGTGCTATGAGGGAAGACCGCATCTATTTAACCAATGTGGATTATAACTCAGTACATGGTATGTTGGTCACTCAACTATTTGATTGAATGTGGCGTGGAAGATCAATTATAAGTGCAGAGCTGTCCCTGTTCACTCTCTGGCATGCTTCTCATCCATACCTCCTCCATCTTGTTGACCACTTTGCTTACTCTTGAGGGCTAAGCTAAAATAAGACTTGGTCAGGAAAATCATCCTTCTTTCCCTGCCACTAGATCTGTCTCCTCCCATGGCCTCCCTGTTTTCCGTCACAGCATTATGATTATGGTATTTGATGTTACTAATTATTTAAGACAGGTATTCCCCTACCAGGAGGCAATCAGTCTTTCTTGCATAAATGATTTTTAACAACACGAGATAGCTGTTGGCATCTCCCGTAGAATATGCTGAGAGCAGGGACTATAGTTTGCTGCTATATCCACTGTACGTGGCACAAAATAAAGTCGAACATTTCTTGAATGAATTAACTTTGTGGGTAAGAAAGTAGGCTCAGCAAAGTCAAGTAACTGGTCAACATTACACAATAAACAAATAGCAGTCTGGATTTGAACCTAGGTCTGTGTAACTACAAAGCCTGCATTTTTTCTACACCAAACTACATGGTCACAGAGCCACTATTAAAGCTCTGCTATGGGCCTCTTGGTGAAAAGGTTGGAAGGTAGAGAGTGAAGGCTTGGTGCTAGCCAGGTTGCCTTGCTTATCGGGTCAGAGTCACAGGAGGACACTTCAAAATTACTTAGAATTTGAGAAAGTTCCCAACTAGAACTTGTGTCTGCAGTCAAAAGGTGCAGCAAGTGGAGGGAGAGCTAAGACTTCATGCCTTACTCTGGCTTCATGACAAATAGGTGGTGTGCAGCAAGACAGAAGTATGCAACTCTCTTCATTAGCCTTCTAGGTATACTCAAGATGTATTAGCCTGGAGTCTGCCATTGGAGTCAGTAGTCAGTCGTTAACGGACTTTGGAGTCAAGATTGGATTTGAGTCCTGGCTCTTTCACTTGCAATGTGACAACTTCC
Source organism: Macroglossus sobrinus (assembly GCA_004027375.1). Lineage (NCBI taxonomy): Eukaryota > Metazoa > Chordata > Mammalia > Chiroptera > Pteropodidae > Macroglossus > Macroglossus sobrinus. Next base: position 28,131 of record PVKZ01003819.1, read on the forward strand.
TTGAACCTGTTTCCTAATTTTGACATGAGAATAGAATGTACTCTCACAGCATGATTAAGATTAAATTAAAATGTAGATTTAAAAATACCTCATGTACACAGTCTTATCTAAGAGGGGCTCAAAACAGGGGAATGAGTGTTATTTCCAATTTATTTCAAGCCTCATACCTCATGCTGCATCATCTGTGTAGGGTACTTCCTATCAAGGGCTTTCTGATTAAGTCAAAACATCTATACTTTCACCCCACGCTCCTGTATTGAGTAGGTTAATAAATGTACTTGCTCAAATCTAATGTAGGGTTTAGCTTGTGAATTAAGATTGTCTGTGGTGTGTAAGCCTCTCATAGGACCATGGACAAAGAAGCTAGAGTGGATGGCAACAAAACACAGTAAAAGTTTGGTTGGTGTCATTACTAGACTAGACAAAGTTGCTGTCAGTCAGGAAACTCTAACCTATAAAACTTCTCATACAAAAAGAAAGATCTAGCCTTAACTTGGAAAAATGACTGTGATCATGCTTTCAGCCAAACTTGAAACTGTTGTTCTACCTAACTGCATTCAAAATTTACTCTCTCCATAGTATGGAACTAACATTTTCATGACATTATGCATTATTGAGCTGACAGGCTACAAATCAATGGAACTGCTTTGAGTCATATTTCTTAAATGGTCCAATTGTGACCATAAGCAAATACATCCAGCCTTACACATAAGCACACAAAATTTGCCACTCCATAAGTTACGTTGTTAGGTTTGTTTCTTTTTTAAACATTAGTCTTCTTCCTTTCCCCCTAGGTATATAGGTAGGAAAATAAATGAAGTCAGCACTTTTTACTCCTCACTAGAATAAACTGTAACTCAAATATGGTGAGTGGTTATTTGCAAGGCTATAATTTTTTTAATGACAGATTTTCCTAAAAAAAAAAAACAACACTATTAACATCTGTCCAAATATTCCAAGGGAAAACAAAAAAAAATACATAAAGATTAAAAGTCTATTACTTTAACAGCACATTGCCAAACACAGATAACTAGGATAAAATGTCAAGGAAACTTAAAAATTAACTTTAAAAGATGCAACATTCAAGTCATTCAAACATGTAAGGTCCACAAAAAAAAAAAGAGAAGAAAAACAGAAAAACAAGTTTGAGAGCAGTTCTACTTGTGCATGATGACAATTCAGACTGTACTTTACGTTCATTCAGGTGTCTAAACCCAACAGAAGTATGAGAAGTTTTTTTTTCTTCTTTGCTTGGAGATGTGCACACAGATTAGAGGAGAATCTTCCAGATGCTGATGTAAGCACAGCAAGCTTAGTTACCCTTTGATAATGTATGAAGGCAGATTTAGTTGACTCAAGCATTATCAGTTTCCCTAGGAAAAGTCTTATGCATGCTGAAATAGACGAGTTACTGAATTTGTCATGCTAAGTATTTACAGTCATTTTCATAAAGTGAGCTCAGAACCTGACAGAATAAAAAAGGTAGTTGTTAATTTCTTGTGTATCATTTTACAACTTGAATAACTTCATGGGTAAATGATGCTCAAGTTCAAAGCCCCTTAAACATACATTAACAAGAAATTATTGACTGCATGAAGAGGCACACATCATATAAAATGCACACTTCACAGGGTTCCTGCATAGCAGGAAAGTCGCTACCACTACATAACAAATGGCTATGCCAACAGAGCTGCCACAGAAGGGTGCAACAGTAGAATTCCCTTAAAATCTCAAGGAGTGTTTGCAACAGCACAGATATCTTAAGGAGAATAGTACATTTTTTTGGGGGGGGGAGATAATTTTCATTGGAGAATTTAGATATCATGTAATAAACCAGTTTTTGGACTGGGTAAGATTTAAGGCAGTGCTACTGAGACTTGTGGGAGGAGGGAACCCACAGAAGTTTCTCTTTTCCTTCAGAAACATGTACAGGTCAGAATCAACATTAGAAAGTATCCCCCTTCCAAGCATTCAATGCAACTTTAGATATGTTCACCATTACAAAATAGCATCCACTTTCATATTCTCAATGTGAAATGGGAAATTGTGTACTCTTCCTTGAAAACTGTAAAAAAAAAAAACCAAAAACTCATGGCAGCTTAGGTATTTCATATTAAAAAGTAACATGAAAATGAAGATTACACCGGCATGCACAGAGAAGTCACTGCTCTTATGATAAGCTCTCCGTGGCACTGAAATCTCTCATGACTGGCTTTGGCGTAGTGTGCAATGATCATGGATTCATAAATTAACTTTTAACATCAACTACAGACTAACGAATGACAATTAGACACAGTAAGTTCAAAAATTTTACATTTTGCTCCTGTTTGGCTGCTAAAGAGCAGCAATTTAAATTGATATAAAAACTTCTGACTACATAGCTTACTATACAGATAAAATACAGAATCAAAAAGTAAGCAGCAATTGAGTTTCTTATTTAAACTTATCTGGTATAGAATATTTACATTTTTGGGAAGAGATACCTCCAAAACCACCATTCTCTTTACTCCCCTCCAGCCCTCTGCCCTTTTCCACCCACCCAGCCCCTCCAAATTGAAATCAAGTATCTTGAACTATATACTCCTGTACTTTGGCTAAGCTGGCTGGATGTGTCTCCTTCTATGGTCTTGGTCTGGAAGTAAAGAAACTAAGTCTTGGAAGTCATCTGTAGCCTCCTTTTCCCAGCAGCAGGGTAATCGATGAACCTGCTCTTTCACAGCAAGGGGGAAAAAAGGCCCCACACTTCACACCCCAACCCCAACAGGGCAAGATCTGAATGCCAACAGCCTCTCGTACCACAACAGGCCACCAAAGAAAAACGAAAGAAAAAAGTTGTGACAAAGGCAGCAGCAATCAACACAAGTTTCCCCTGGGCTCCTCCAGAAATGACACTCTCCCTTTTCTCTCCCCCTCCCCTCCCACAAAACAAAATTAATTCACATCACAATAACATGATACAGTTAAGTGTCAGGTAATTATAAGAAAGAGTAAATCTGTCACTTTTTACACTCTGAGACATAAAGCTAATGAAACACACAACATCACTGTGAAAATAACTTTCTAAAACAGATCCAGTCTACATAGTGCAGCCAATAAAATGTAGGAGTTTGTTCACAATCTGCCTTGTATGGGATATTTATATTCTTCCAATGCCATATAAATAGCATTTATATACCTTAAACATTCAGAGACATGCACTGGGACTTTTAGGTAGTACGAATTTCTTCACAATCACATGTGCAAATTTTACAAATCACTAAGTGAATATTAGTAAGTTTAGGCTGGACTGTGTCTCGTATTATCCAACAAATTTAACGGGGGTTCAGAATCATCCATAGGAAGAACTAGGCGTGTTCCCCGAATGACCAGTTCGTGGCCCCCAAATGCAAGTTCGCGATCCAAGGCATCTTCAGAACTGTTTCCTATAAATCTCCTCGGGGCACCGGATGTTGCTGATTCTGTGTTCACAGCAGAATCCCCATACGTCAAACTAATATCACCGTCATTGAGAATAAGATCGGAGTCATCATCTTTCAATTGTTCCTGGTTCTAAAAGCAAATAAAATAAGTTTTAAAAAATGTTATGAAACTCAAGAAACATTTCCAATAGGGGAATTTTCAGACTTCCTATTTAACCCCTCAGGGGTAGTCTGGTGCCCTCAGGATAAAGTCTAAAGTCCTTCCACTGGCCTAAAAGACATTGTTGACTTGGGCCTTCAGCTTCATCTCACACCATAGTCTGCTTCCTCCATCCCAAAAGCCCCCTGTGTACCGGCTGGACAGAATTGCTCAGAGCTGCTCACATTTCTTAAGCTTCCTGTCACCTGCTGTCCCTTCTGCCTGCTTTCATGTGATGAATGCCTACTTATAGAGGTCTCGGCTTAAAAGTCACTTTCTCCCAGAAGTCATCCTTGATCTTGCAAGGCTAGCTGAGGTGTCCCTCCTGTGTTCTCCCATAGCATGCTGTACTTAGCAATCTCCCTAGAGTGGTACTCACTCTCGTATTATAACTGCATGGGTACTGGTCTGTTCCATACCGCCCCCACTAGACCAAGTCCCTTCTATTCAACAACCTAACAATTTGGGGCATGCAGAAAGTGTTCACTAAACATAAGTTCAACTGATTATTGAATGCATTTATATAAACGAAGCTCTTCCTTCTGTATTAACAATGCCTAGAAATATAATATCCCCAAATATATTGAACCCTTACTGCATACTTGTCTCCCAGCTTGATAAACTTTGACTGTAATGAAAACTTTGTGGCCAAAATAGTATAATTAAATTAAGTTCTACAAAAAAGAAAAAAGTCAAGAACATATACTGCCATTCTGGTTAAAAAACAACAAAAAAAGTACATGTACATAGAAAAGTTTGGAAAGGTTTTCAACAAAATGATGATACTTAGCTCTGCATGACAGAATTGCTAATGATTTTTATTTTCTTCTTTATGGTTCTGTACTACCTAAAATTTTATTATAATGAACACATGTTACTTTTAAAAATCAGGAAGTCACTTTTTAAATGTAAAGAGTAAGAATCATTCTAAACACTTAGTAAAAAAAAGTCTGTGACTAATACTCCTTGAGGGAAGCAGAACTGATAGAAACAACTTATATTCAGCTCTCTAATCCTATGTGTTTGAAAATTTTAGATTTGTCTAAGATAGTCAAACAGACTGAGAAGACTATTAGACAAAAGTTTTAAAAATTTAATTTGCTATTGCTAGGAATTTGATTCAAAGACAAAGACATGTGAATTAAAAACAAACCCTTAACCACCAACCTGCCATAATCCTTTCCTGCCCAAACTAGTTTTAAAACACTAAGTCTAACTAGTGTCTATCAGTTGACTTAGCAATACAACAAAGCTCTGCGGCACCTTTACATGTCAGCAGGGGCTCTTCAGCACCTTCTAATGTCTTTACTAAGTTTGAGGCTTGGGGCAATATCAAATTTTAAAATGCATATGCCTTTGACCTAGCAATTTAACCTTTAAAATATGTTTTGTATGCCTTTCTATACTTGAGTAAATTTATATGCATAGATTTTCATCATAAACACTGCTTGTAATAACAAAAAAGGAAACAACTTAAAGATCTAGCCACAGGAGACTGACTAAATCAATCTTTGTATAGCATGCTATGCAGCCATGAATAAAGAGAAGGTAACGAATCTCATCTCGTGTACCCATGGAAAGGTATCCATGATGTATCATTAAGTGAAAAAAGAAAGTAGCAGGACAGCACACTGATTATGATCTCATTTGTGTAAAACAATAAAAAACATTTTGTGAAGATAAAACATATCAGGAAGCATCCACAATAACACCTTAATAAAGACTACCACTGGGGGATGTAGGTGGAAGAACAACTTTTATTTCTCACTTTATACATTCCATACTGTTTGAATATTTGATCACAGCATATTATTTTTATAATTAAAATAAGTAGTTAACAAAAATAACATTAAAAATAAAGTTTTATGGCTGTCACAGGTTACACTGTGTCCTCACAAAAGATGCTGAAATCCTAACTTCCAATACCCGTGAATGTGGGAAACAGGGTCTTTGCAGATGATCAAGTCAACATCAGGTCATTAGTGTGGGCCCTGATCCAATACAGTGGCTGTTCTTATAAAAAGGGGAAATTTGGACATACACATACACCACACAGATGGAGAACATCATGTGAAGATGAAGACAGAGATCTATGTGATACATTGATAAGCCAAGGAATGCCAAAGCTTGCCAGTAAACCACCAGAAGCTAGGAGAGAGGCATGGAACACATTCTTCCTCACAGCCCTTAGAAGGAAACAACTATGTCAACATCTTGACTTTGTTACAGCAGCACTAGGAAACTAATACAATAATGTTGTATTTTGCTTTATTCTATAGGACACACTTTTGGTGATGGCCAAGTGGGTCTCTGGAATCCAAAAACTGAGCCTGACCTATCAATCAAGCTGGCTGACCCCTCCGCACAGAGCCACCAGGGCACAGAGGGGATAGAGAATGTGCTTGAGAGGGGATCTTTGGCAATGTGGGAGGGAGACACAAGACAACATCGGGTGTTTCCCCTACCCCACCAGCATAAATTGTCAGAAATGTGCTTGACTTAATGTAACACAAAGCTGTAGGGTATTCCTCCCTGACCCAGGTGCCATCCCCACTAAGTCCACTCTTCCCCACCCATTCTCTGTGGGGTCTGTGCTAAGACATCACCACATAAAGGGTCCTTCTAAGGTACTGGGGGGTGCATATCTACACTGCTTCACCACAGCCGTAATTCTCTACTCAAGGTATTGCATCAGAGTAGTCAAAATTGGTGACTTTTGTTAATATGGGCACTTTCTTTGATGCCACAGATTATTTTGAAGAGCTGGGTTAGAAGCAAAAGTTTTTTTTAAAAAAAAACTTGAAAAATTAAATGTTCACATTTTAAAACAAAAGCTCACTAGCATTTGTGACTACTTTCTTTGCTGCAATACATGCCAAATCACCAATCATATTTTGGTAGCCAAGAAAAGAAAATATGGCATCTAGATTACCTCTAGATGTGCTCACACCTCCCAGCAATGCAAAGCAGAAGAAGATAATCCTTTCCTAATATTCAAAATATTACAAGTGTGAAATAAAAGACCACCTGTTGCACTTTAGGAAACTCAAAAATTGTTTTATTAATCCTCTCAACATAACTGTTACAACCCTAATTTATAAATTAAAACATACATATTTAGTAGCGAGTTCATATTTAGCACACTACAAATCAATGAAAACCAGCATGGGAACAGAACTAATTACTAAAATCACTGAGAGTAAGATGAAGTACTATTCAAGATCTGTTTTCAAATAATGTTGTTAAGCCTATGAATTCTATTTATAGATTTCAGTGTATTTTCTAGCAAAGCAAAACATGCTTATATTTTCTTTCATAGATTTTATACCTTACAGACAGGCAAAACAAAATAAGCAACCTAGCCACAGAGCAGATAAATTTAACCTAATGAAGAACTTAGATTTTGGATAAAATCCACTTACTTCATAAGCCTGGGGGCTGGTTAGGCATCTTGCGATGGGGCCACAGCAGGCAGGGAGTGTTGTTGTGAGAGGAGGCCCACTATGTGTCAGCAGAGGCTTCAGATAGCTGTGGTAGTTAAGGAAGAGCTGTGTTCCTTTTTTCACAAATTTAAAACAGCAACTCATTTGATAACAACCATCGTCACAGTGTACCAACCACTTCAGAGGATAGCAAAGGGCTTTCACATACGTTGTTTCATTTCATCACATTATGTCAGTGAGAGAGCAAGGGGAGATCTTATTATCTCTATTTCACAGACATAGAAACTGAGGCTCAGAGTGGTCCATGATCTGCCTTTAGTCACACAATTAAGTAAATGAAGGACCAATACTCAAACCCAGATAGGTTTGATTCCAAATCCTGTGCCCTTTCAACCACATGATATTTTCAACCCTTGAGCACAGTATTTCTGATTGTACTAAAACCAAAAGGAAGACAAAATTACTCTCAATTTAGCACTGAAGGAGATACAAAGAAAGTAAACAAAGGTTAACAGAAAAGAGATTAAATATTTCAGTAGTAGAATATACTAATGAATGGGTTGAATCATTTATTGTGGACTCAGCTGGCCTCTCGAAAGAGTTGAAACTTCAGTATCAAATTCTAAAAATATTTTTAGAAATTATGTGTTGTGAGTTCCTCAGTCATAGACTCTCATTTCAGTATTCATTTATTCTCCAAAAAATAAAAATAAAGACAGACATGATAATATATTATAGAAGGGAAAAAAAAGGAAATCACAAGAAAAAGTAAAGAAAGGGAGAAAGACACATACATGTTTCCAATTTCTAAAATTACAACCTAAGGTTGTTCTCAATTAAAAATGAGGAAGTTAGAGGAAAAGTCATGAATTCTCATATTTATAAATACTAAGTAAAGATTAAAGTACTCTATATAAATGCACTTATGTACTTTATAAAACATCTGGCCACACAAAACCACTGAAAACCTGGAATGATAAATTCTACTAGTTCACTGAGTACAGAAACTTCCAGGTCTTAGTCTAGTGGTAGTTAACAGGGTAGTACTGAGGCTTGGTGCGCTTAACTCTGTATGAACAAATTCCTTAAAAAACAAAACTTACCAAACATTGACAAAAGAAAATCTGAATAGTTTTCTATCTGTTAAATAAATTTAAAGCCTTCTCATACATAACACTTTAGGCCCAGGTGACTTCTCTGATAAAATCTCCCCAGCACTTAAGAAATAACACCAATCCTCCAAAACATGGGAAAAGAGAAAAATTCTTCCTCACTCATTTTATAAAGCAAGCATGATCTTGTTATAGAAACTCAACAAAACATTACAAGAAATCCAGTATCTCTCATGAAAATAGACACAAAAATCAGACACACAAATATTAGCGAATTAAATTCAGTGACATACACAGAGAATAACACATCGTGGCCAAGTAGGATTTGTCCCACCAACACAAGACTGGTTTAACATTCAAATAATCAATGAAAACCAGCACAATGACAGATTACTGGAGAATAAAATAAAAACATGATCATCTCAATTGATACAGAAAATCATCTGATAATAATTCAATACCTGTTCATGATTTTAAAAAAAACTCTCAGCAGACTAGAAATAGAAGAGAATATTCTTAACTTGAAAAGGATATTTCAAAAATCTATAGTTAACAACATATTTAATGAAATATTGAAAGATTTCCCCCTGAGGTCAGGAATAAGAAAAATGCCCACTATCATCACTTAAATTCAATACTGTACTAGAGAGGTCCAGCCAGTGTAATAAAACATAAAAAAAAGAAGGTATTGGAAAAGAAAAACAAATTATCATTCACTTGTTTCTATGTACAGAAAACCAAAAGGAATCCACAAACTATTAAAAATGATAAGTAAACTTTAAATATAGAGGATAATCTGGTGACGGCCAGAGGAGAGGGGTTTTGTGGGGCTGGGAGAATGGGGTGAAGGGATAAAGTAGTACAAATTAGTAGTTGATGGTCACGGGGATGAAGAGCACGGCATAGGGAGTGCAGTCAGCAGTAATGTACTGGCCATGTGTAGAGCCAGAGGGAAGATAGAGTAATCAGGGGGATCATTCCATTAACTATATAAATGTCTAACCAATATACTTTATACTTGAAACTAATAATAAAATAAAATTTAAAAAAATACATGAACTTAACAAGATTGCTGGATACAAGGTCAATATCTAAAAATCCAATTGTAGATCTAAAATATAACAAGTAGAAAATAAAATAAAAACCATTTGTAATAGCATCAAAAATATTGAATACCTAGGGATAAATCTAATGAAAGATTTGTAAAACTTGTCACTGAAAACTATAAAACATTAATGAGAGAAATTAAATAAGGTCTAAATAAATGGTGGGAAATACTGTGCTCACAGATTAGAACACTCAATGTCATTAAGGTGTCAGTTCTCTCCAAATTCATCTATAGACTTAATACAAACCCAATAAAACTGCTACCGGATTTTTTTCGTGTGTGTGTGTGTGTGTGTGCGCACGCGCAAAATTAGAAGTTGTTTCTAAAATTTAGAGGAAAATGTCATGAACCTAAAATAACCAAGGCAATACTAAAGAATAACAAACCAAGAAGATTTTTCCTTTTGGATAGCAACTTACTATAAAATACAATAATTAAGAGACATTGAGTTTGGCATTGTGTAAAAATAGACAAATAGAAAAGAGAGTCCAGAAATAGACCCCCATTTACATGGCCCAGCATATGATTTACAACAAATGCTCCACTGCAATTCAGTAGTGTAAGGATGGTATTTTCAATAAATGGCGCTGGGTCAGTTGAATACCCATATAGAAAAAAGTGAATCTTCACTCATATCTCACACCATACACAAACTCAAATGTTATAGCTTAAAACAATCACACTTTTAGACCAAGAAAATATGTTGATGACCTTGGGATAGCAAAGATTTAAGATATGAAAAGCACTAACCATAAAAGAAAAGATTGATAAAATAAAGCTCCTTAAAATGAAGAATTTCTGTTCCTTAAAAGACAGGATTAAGAACATGAAAAGGTGAGCTACAGATTGGGAGAAGATATTCACAATACACAGAACCAACAAAGAACAAAATTCAGGAACACAAAAAGAACTTCAAATCAGTTAGATAACTCAATTAAATAACAGGCGAAATAACTGAACAGACACATTTCATAAATGAGGATATCAAAAAAGGTCAATAAACATATGAAAGGATGCAAGACTTCACTGGTTATCAGAGAAATGTAAATTAAACAGGAGATATCACTGCGCACCCATCAAAATGGCTAAAAATTAAAAGGCTGACAAATACCAAGTTGTGATGGATGTGTGGGATAACTGGAACTCCCTTAACTTGCCAGTGGGGGTATAAATCAGTTACAACCACTCTAGAAAACTGGTTGGCAATATCTATTAAAACTAAACATACACTTGCCCTAAATCACACTCTTAGGTATCTAACTCAAGAGAAATGAGTGCCTATGTTTATCAAAAGATATATATGTAAATATTTAGCTTTACTTGTAATAGCCAAAAGCTGAAACAACCCAAAAGTTTATCAACAGTAGATGGTTAAAAAAATAACCTGTCATACATTCATACTATGAAACACTACACAACAATGAAAAAGAATGAATTACTGATATAGGCAACAGCATGAATAAATGGTACAATGTTGAGTGAAAGAAGCAACACATAAAAAAATACATAATATGTGATTCTATTTAAATGATGAACAAAAACAGGTAAAACTAATCCATGTTGCCAAAAGTGAGAATAGTGGTTACTCTTTTGGTGGTGGAAGGGGAAGGCATTACTGACTACAAGGGAACACAGTGTGCCTTCTGGGTGCCGAAAATGTTCTCTATACTTTATGTAGGTGTCAGGCACACACGTATGTATACATAGGTCAAGACTGATTAAACTGTACACTTAAGATTTACGTACATTACTGTATTTAAATTGAATCTCAATTATAACAAACAACGTAGCTATACAAAATTGAGAATGATGAACCATTAATTCTACTAGGGCACTAGGTTTTTAAATTACCAGATCTTAAACAGACTCTTAGATACAGAGAACAAACAGATGGTTGCCACATGAGAGGGGGTGGGGGACTGGGTGAAAAAGACGAAGGGAATAAGAAATTTGTTTCCATGGAACATTAAACCAGGTTTTGATTCATTTACTGATAAATCTCAGCCAGAAAAGACACCATGGTCCCTTTTCCTAGTTCAATTTTCAAATAAGATTTAATTTTAATAGTGATAAAATGTTTTTGAAAAGATATGATCTAAACAGATTATAGATTATAACATGACCCAAACTATAGCTGTGAAGAGGGCTGTTACAATAGGACAAGAAAGAAATTTGGCAAACAACGAAGCACTGGCATTCTGAATGGAGAGGAGAATCTGCCAGTCTTTGGAAAAGTCAGAGAAAAAGGGCATATCGCTGGCTATTGTGGTATCTAATATTACTGCACTCTATTTTGTTATTTTTTTATTGAAAATTATTGGGGTGACATTAATAAAATCAAATAAGTTTCAAGTGTATAATTCAACAGTAAGTTCACTACCAATGTTAGATTTCCTTCCATCACCAAATATTTATCTACATTTTAAATCTTATTCTCATGCTTTTTCCTAAGGCAGCCTTTCCTCTTTTATTCTAACAAGTACAGTGACAAAAGCCAACAAATACTTTTTTCAGGATTCACTAAATTAGCTAAAGGACAATAAATATTAAAAATCTGCTCAATAAATAAACCTATGTATCAAAGAGTCTGTCAAAAAGGCTCCTGAGTCCCTTCATACAGCCAGCTTCTGAATAACCAGTCCCTACAGCCTTCATGGATTTTCAAAGGAATTCATTTGTGTGCGTTTCCTTTAATAATCTCCTTCACGGCAATGAAGGGAAAAGGGAAGACCAAAGGTAGGTTTTATATTCTGCTTCAGGAAGGGAATGGTCAAAACAGTCGTTCCATTAAATTGTAATTGTCCATGTCTGGACTACCATTTTTTTCCTCAAGGATACTTATGATCAAAGTTGTACCATATCCGGAAGAGCCAGGCACTCTCTGCTTTGGTAGTTCTTCTTTCATTTTCAGGAATACCCTGCAAACAAATAATAAAGAAATCAATACAAACACAAAGATAAAAACATGTTTATTTACAGTCACTTCTTTATAGAATCAGAAATATAGCCTATTATGTATAAGAAACTCTCCAACAGGGGGAACATTAGAAATTTAATAGCTTGCATATTGTGGCTTTGAAATAAGAAATTGAAATGTTTTTCTGAAAACTTCTATGACCAAGGCTGCTTGCTGATTTATGAGTCTACTGTCATTTTAAAAATCAATGTGAGAAAAATCACCCCTTAAATCTGAAAGGCTTACACCCACAATGTGAATTGTATTTTAAGTAGAAAACATCTTACTGACAACCCTATCTTGGGGAGTTTGTCATGGGTCCCAAAAGTAACTGGCATTTGCAAAGCTGCTATTGTGTTCTTAAAACACTGGCAAAATGAAAGCAAGCAGGCAAATTCCACAGTAAGCCTGACAGGCTAGGAGGGAAAACTAATATAGCAGGTAGGCCTCTTCCAAAAACATAAAGTGAGTCTTTATTGAAATATGGTGTAGTCAGTAGTGGGGCAGTTAGGTAACCTGGTTCATCTCGGCTCTGGTGTGAACTAGCTGGGCAAGTCGTCTTCCCTCTGTGGGCCTGAATTTCTTCATGCAATGTGAGGATTGGAGAATCTCAAAGGCCCTTTCTAGCACATATATTCTATTGTCCCATGGTTTTCGAAGAGCAGGGAATTTAGATTCTGGGTTTTGGTTCTTTCCTACCTTTCATGATCCCCAAAATAAATGAATCTTCTTTTCAACATGTATACACAATATAAAAATATTTGAGAACACTGAATGGGCTTACAAAAGTCCTCTAGAACACCAGTATTTCCTTTTACTTCAGTAGGTACATGTGTCTCATTTTTTAAAGAATGATTACTCTATAAATCTCATGATTTCCTCATCACATAAACACCTGTACACCCAATCCCCCACACTCTGTACTTACTACACTACTCCTCTGTGCTTCCCAGTGGTCACACAAAACATTGAATAAACAATATAACAAACTAAGGCATCCATAGGGCTTTGAAGGCAAAGGAGAAATGGTATTTTTTCTGTATATCACAGGTTGTACTCACCAACCTGGCTCTCTCCCTGTCACTTCATTTCCATTTCTCCTCTGTGATGATAGAGGTGACATAATAGGTGGAGAGTTATGAGATAGTGATCAAGCATTTGTCTGCTGAGCTATATGATAATTTTATTCTTATTTGGACATGGGCTATTACCCGCCTGGCCAGCAGCTCAGCATCATGGGAATTTATCCAGCCTGGCTTGTTCAGGTATTTCAAACCCATGAATTAAACTTTAAGGTCTGACCACAAAAGAGGCAAGTACTTACTATATCACATACACACTCATCATTCAACAGCTAACAAAATTAACATTTAGGAAATAAATTGGCTGTATGCTTTTTTGAACCATATGCGGAAGACAAACAGACCTGTGCTTGTTTCAGACAAGAAAAAGAATTGTTTTGAAAGAGATGCTTTTCATCTTCCAAAACCGAATTCTGCGATTTCTCGTCTAATGTCTAAGACAGAGTCATGTATTCAGTGGTGCTCAGAAACCATTAACAAGCAGATGGAAAATACCAGAAAAGAGTGGTCAGTCTAGAGAAGGCACTGCGTTACACTGCAGTCAATCTACCAGATTCAAGTGCAGAGGAACAACTGAGAAAGTGACACATGGAAGCAGACATGGAAATGTGGGCAAGGCTGAGGCACAGGGTAAGAAAGTGCATTCTCCTGAACAGGCAGGGAAGACTGGCTGAAGATTCCAAAGCTTCTAGGCAGCTCTCAAGGGCAGCTGCTGGTCATCCAATTTGAAAGTTACACAGGAAGAGCAGCTGGAGTGGGGCTTACATCAGCAACAAGTCTTCATGCGCAAACCAAAATGGAAAAAGGCTCCCTGTGCCAGAGCAGTCACTTGAAAATCCAGGAGCGCTTATGGGACAGCTCTCCCCTGTAGCCAAAACCCAAGTTGGCCTATAGATATGAGAGCTGTCACCCCTGATTACCACATGCTGTCTAAAATTCAGTTTTGTCTTTATTGCGCAGTGAAAAAAGCCAGGAATGATGCTAGTTAAAAGCTGATGCAAACAGGACAGGATCTAGATAGTGGTGGCATGAAGTCTACAGCAGACTGTTTTCTTTTCAAACAACTGCACATTCGACAGAAATGCCAAGGACAACACAAATGCATATTTACCAAATGTTCTTGGTCTGAATCAACACCAACCCTAAAGGAGAAACACAAAAGGCAAATAAGATCTTGAAGCCAAAAAAAAAAAAAAAGCCTATTCACATATGTATGTAGTCAGGCAGCTACTTTTTTCAAAACAGAAGCTATGGAATGGTTAATGTTTTCTTGCTTCTCTCTGGTTGTTGATATAAATTTTTGGCTCCTGCCATTTTCCTTAGCAACAGCTTGGATCCTCAGGCAAGCAGTGTCTACTAATGATTCTCTTTCTGCAATCCCACTTACCAGTTTCAGCAAAATAACATTTGCTCCTCTGAATATAAGTCCACTGTAAGCAGAGTCTGGGAAAGCAGCATTGCCTGTTACTGAATAAGAACTACTGGGTAGTTCCAAAACAAGGCTGGCACAATGCAGTTCCAGGAGGGAGTTGCATGTTTTCAGACCTCTCCGCTCTCATGGTAACATTCTGTTGTGATGACTGAAGAGAGGGTCCAATTACAGCTTTTTTTTCATAGGCTATGGATAGACATTAGCCTTGGTTCATTATAATTCTTTCTCATCTGTTTAGAATTCCTGCTTTCCATATCCCAGGGAACAGCTTCATTATGAAGTTCTCTTTGACTCCTCTGTATCTTCTCAACATGAGCACTCACTAGCTCTGTTAATTCTTTCTCTAACCTGTCTCTCAGGTCTTCTCTCCTTTCCATTCCATCTGCTCAAGCTCAGGCCTCATTCTGACTCTTGGTGTCTGTAGAAATTGGATGTAAGGTTTTCCAGATGTCAAGTTCTCTCCTAGATTTAGATGTCTGAAGCACAAGAGCTCACTGGTTATTCCCTTGAGGAGACTTTTAAGAGCAGCTTATAACCCAGAGGGTCAAGTCTAAAGCCCTCTGTGCGGCATTCAATACTCTTTACAAGTTAGTATCCCTTCACTCCAACCTACCTTTCCCCTCATTCTATTTGACACATCCTCTCTTCACCATACCTGACTACTCCTCTCCCAAATACCTGTCCTCTCCTGTGCCTCCATGCCTTTGCTCGTGTTGTTCCTTCTATCTCAAATGCACTATTTCTTCAAAAAACAAAATGCACTGTCTCTCGTTTTTCTACTCCTTTTTTGAGTTCCAAGTGAGCCATTCTATGACCCTTTGAAGCAGAATCATTTTTTCCTTTGTCCTTTTACAGCACTTTCTAGATTCTTCTATTATAATACTTAGCACAGTAGAGTTTAGTTATTTACCTGTCAGTCTCCCCAAATAGACTGTGAGCTCGAGGCTAAAGGCCATGTCTCAGTTCATCTCTGCATCCTCAGAGTCTAGCACAGTACCTGACACAAAATAGGTGCTCAAATGTTTATCTATTAAGGTCACTACTACAGACAATACAGAAAAAACAGCTGTGTGAAAAGCTGTAGCAATAGCATTTCAGAATATGAGTAATACTGAAGGGAGGAAAATGATTTAAGACCTTATCTGGAAAGCAACTGAATCACTGTCAAGTACTTAAAAACAGATGACTATGACTAGATTCTTAATTTCAAGAAAAGCTCAGTTCTTCTTTGTTAAAATGGCCAGAAGCTGTTCAATATCTTCTTAGCCACATGAAACTCTAACCACATTTATGCATCTAAAGTGACACCTAGTGGTCTTACAGAGAGCACATTTGTAATACTTGGAACATTATCAGAAGCCAATTAGATGTAATGAACATTTGGAGAGCACTTATTATCTTCTAGGCACTGCGCTAGGCACTAGGCATAGACATGAATTAGACACAACCCCTGCCCTTAAGGAGTTCTCAGACTCCTGGGGGAGACAGACACAACTAGAGCATAATCCCCAAGGTCTTTGCAATCTAGAAGAGCTGGGGTCCAATCTGGCCACGGCTCCTTTCTAATTGTGTAAACTTAGTCAAGCTACATAGTCCAATGAACTGTGATTTTATCACCTGAAAAATGGGGATTATACCACCACAGAGTTCCTGCAAGGATTAAATGAGAAAAATGTATCTAAAGATTTCAAAAGAATATCTGATACATCATTAAGTAGCTCTTATAACAATATTATTATCACAAGTCTGATTGAAGTAAGCACTGTAATAGAGATACTCAATGTTAAGTAAATGGTAGAGCAGTTCCAATACAAAAGAAGAGGAGAAAAGGAGGAGGCACTTGAGCTGTGTCATTTCTTGGGAGTGAAAGAGAATTCCAGGCAGAGGAACAGTAGGAGCAAAGGCTCAGAGACAGAGAAGTGCAAAGTACATGTGGTAAATAATAGGGAGCCAAATGTGACTGTCACAAACTATGAAAGGATGCAGGGACAGCTAGCTGGCTCTAACTCACTGAGGATCCATTGTCGACACAGCAGCTGGAATGACACTTTTACCCTGCTAAACAGATCATGTCACTTCTGCTTCAAATCCTACAAGATTTCCAATTGGATTCTAAAATCCAAACTCCTTCCCATGTCCTACAAGACCTGAAAGCAGGGGTCCAAAAACTACGGCCCACAGGCCACATCCGGTGCACCTCCTGTTTTTTTGTTTTTTGTTTTTTTTTAATGAAGTCTTGCTGGAACAAAGCCACACCAACAGATTCATACACTGTCTGTGGGACTTTACAAAAAAGTTGAGTAGCTAAGACAGAGACCATTATGACCTGCAAGGCCTAAAATATTTACTCTCTGGCCCTTTATAGGATGTGTTTGCCAACCCCTGCCACTACAGGATTTTGTCCACCTCATTTCCTACCTACCCTTCGATCGCCATACTTCAGCTATGTGGGCTTTTTTTTTCTGTTCATTCAACAGGCCAAGTTTGTTCCCGCCTTAGGGCCTTTGCACTTGCTTTCCCCTCTGCCTGGACTGCTCTTCTTCCTGCTCAGTTTAATTGGTAATACCTTGTACTTCAGGTAAACTGAGCTTAAATGTAACCTAAGAGAGACCTTTCCTGACCATCGCCTATAAAATATACTTGATCCCAGTTCTTGTCACAACATTTTGTCATCACAGCATTTAATATCATCTAAAATTTTCATTTTCATTTGTTTACTAGTTTATTGTCTGTCTTCTCTCACTAAAGAATAGACCAGGGACCTTTTCTATCTGATTACTACCAGCATACCTCTCTAGAGGAGGGTCTCAACATTCATATTACTGACATTTTGGCCCTGACCACTCTCTGCTGTGGGGGGCTGCTCTGTGCACAGTAGGGTGTTTAGCAGTACCCTTGGCCTCCACCAACTAGATGCCAATAGCAGCCTCCTCTCTTTGATTGTGACAATCAAAAATGTCTCAACATTGCCAAATATCCCTTGAGGGGGTGGCAAAATTACCCTTAGTTGATAACCACTAAGTTAGAGTTTAAAACAGTGCCTGGCACATGGTTGATGCTCAATCAGTATTTATCAAATAAATGATGAAAAGCCACATCTGCAATACTGTGCTAAGAGCTTTGCAGACATTAGCTCACTGAATCCTTACAACAACCCTAGGAAGTAGGTACTACCACACACACATTACAAATGAGGCAACTGAGGCTTAAAAAAAGAGCTTGCTCAAGATCACAGAGTTAGTAAAGGAAGGGGCAAAAACTCAAAGTCAAGTCTATTCCTGCATTAATCTTAACCATAAGGACTTACTGGCACCCTCAAAACTGTACTGGACAAATTTGGGGGGAAGGAAGAGAAACTTAAATGCCAGCCTCTCATTGTGAAGAGGCCCCCAAACTCCCAACAACAGCAGCAACAACAATTTAAGACTGTAAAGTAATGTATACAATTAAGAGCCAAACTATGCTACAGGACAGGAAAGATGGGGCCAAAGAGCTTGCAAAGTTGGTAAGGTGGATTTAACTTTATGTAAGTAGGGGGTTTTGGTGAGGTTTTATTTTGTGGGGGGAGTAAGTGTGGGTATTTTGTTTGGTTTGAGTGGAGGGCAGTTACGGCAGGGAACCTATTCTATTTAAACACTGAGAGTCAACTAAGAGTACTATTTTTCCTAAATTGTCTTACATTTAATTTAGTTTTTCTTAGTAGAATAAGGAAGAGTCTTCGTTTGTGAGCTCTTGAGAAAAGGAAGGAGTTTAATTCTTCTGAAATTTACCGCCCTCATTTCTTGATGAGGCTCCTCTGTCCACCATTTAATTGCCTATATGACCTTGAACAACTTCACAATTTTTAAGCCTCTATTTTCTCACTTGTAAAATGGAGCTGTTGTGATTAGATAAATGTGTAAAATGCACTTAGCATAATGCCCAGCACATAGTAGGTGCTCATCAAATGCCAGGTCTTCCCTGAAGTAATAATCAGGGTTATACAAATTACACAATATAATGTTTAGTGTATTTTCAATTCTATACAATAACAGCACAGAAACTGTGAGAAAGGGATTTGAATAGCAAAGAGAAAAAAGACAACAACAACAACATTTGAAGTGTGATTTAGGACTGGCTGGTCTTTAGAAAAAGAAAGGCATAACAGAATGAAAAAATAGAGAACAGAATCTATAAAATGTGAAATACTGTTTTCTCTCATGAACCCTACACATTCTGGAAGCTCAGTAGCTCTTGAGGTCAATGAAGTTTCAGCCAAACACAGAACTAAAATCTACAAAGGTTTTTGCAACATAAGTCTACTGTATCCATGGAAACGATGCTGAACTCTTGAGATACAAGGGAGCTTTCCAACTGAATACATTAACTAGTATGCACTGAAGATGGAGACCTTACAATCTGGACCTTAGATTGTCAGGGTAGAAACCCTGCTGATAACAAAGCTGAGAAAGAATTATAGTATCTAGTATTGATTAGGGTTGGGATAAACTGGATTGTCTCATAGGCTTCAGATAGAAGAAAAATTTTAATCCTATCTGGTGATACAGATCAAGAGCCTTAGGTATATGCATATCCTTTGACCAAGAAATTCCACTTGTAGGAATGTAAGGGAATAATCAAATAAATGCACATGGTGTATGAAAGTACAAATGTTCACATTGTTCATGGTAATAGTAACAACAAAATCCTAGAAACAATACAAAAATCCAACAGTAGGAATTTGGTGTAAATAAATCATGATACATCCATCCATTAAAATAATGATATTTACCAATAGAGATGCCCATTCTATATTATATTTAAAAACAAGTTTATAAGTGTATCTCTAGTGTTGTCCCCTTTTGTTAAAAATATATCATATATAGCAAGAGGTCTGGAAAGGCATCCCTCAAAGTGTTAACGACATTTTTAATTTTCTTTGGCATAGTTTCCATTTTTATGTACTACAGGTTATATACTTTTTAAAAGGAAAAATGAAACATTAGTTAAAGCTTAAAACTTCCTCATGACTAACAGAAAAATAACCTGAATTATATAATTTAATACTAAAATGAGGTCCCCCGCACTACTTACCTTATATGCAAGCACGACAGCATGGCAGTGGTGCCACCACCAAACACCCACACAGTAAAAAACACAATCAGCAGTGTGGTGCTAAACATCATTTGCCGCGCGTAAGTGGCAGTATCTCGAATGGCCAAGGCAAATGCCATTGCGCCACGAAGGCCTAAAAGGGAACGGAAGAGATATTTCTTCAATTACTCATTATCAAGGTGAGCTTCATAAATTCAGAGAAATAAGGCACATTCTGAGAACTTAGAACCATGTGAACAAATACATTACATTAACATACATAAGTATATACAACTAAATAGAAAGAGAACTAGTACATAATACTGATGTGCACTGATTATTTAACAATATTTTAAATTTATTTTTAAATTTACTTACAGTCAAAGTCACTGTTCTTGGTGTACAGTTCCATGAGTCTTGAAAGATGCATAGAGGTGTGTGACCACTACCATAACCAAGACATGGAATAGTTTCCTTTGTGTGACCTTTTTTTAGTCCAACCTCTCTGTCACCCTGCCAAAATGCTAGCAACCACTGATCTATCCTCCACTGTGAAGCTTTTATCTTTTTGAGAATGTCATATAAATGGAGTCATAGTATGTGACCTTTCATTCAGCACAATGCCTCTGAGTTTCATCCACGTTGTACGTTATCAACAATTTGTTCTTTTTAATGCTAAGTAGTATTCCACAGTATAGATGTGCCACATTTTGCTTATTCATTCACCCATTGGAAAGCAGACAATTGGGCTGTTTCCAGATTTAGGCAATTATGAATAAAATTGCCATAAACATTCACATACAGGTTTTTGTGTAAAAAATGTATTAATCTTTATCTTCTCCACTATATGTGATATATTTCTGAACTGAGAATTTGGAACTGGAACATGAAAAAAATTCCCAGTGAAGGGAATGGGTCACTATAAAAAAAATATTCTATTGGAGGTTGTAACTTTAATGTTTAAGGGAGTCATATATTACCAGCAGCATATCATTTCCGTTTAAAATGAAGCTGGCATATGCACTGTGAGTAGTTTCTTGGAGTGGGCAAAGAGAGGGAATTATAACTTACCAGCAAACATCATCATGTGTTGAAAATTTGATCCAATCTTACTTCTTCTACCCAAATTAAGTAAGAGTGACAAAGGATAAATATTGGCAGCTCTTCCCACAAAAATAGCAATCTAAAATTATCAATAGGTTAAGGATTATTTCTCTTTATTATTAATATTATTTAGACTCTACATTCAAGAGGGTGAAAGACTATCTTAGGAAGCTCAGTCTCTAACACAGTCTTTTGATCCCACTGTCTAACACAGAGCAGTCCAATGGAACTTTCTGCAGATAGACATGTTCTACGTCTGCAGTGCCCAACATGCCATGAGCCTGAAATGTGGCTAGTATGACTGAGATACTGAAATTTTAATTTTATTTCAGTTAAGTTAATTTAAATTTAAATAATCACAAGTGGTTAGGTGCTACCAAATTGTACAGAGCAGATCTAACATATAGGAAATTCATGAGATAAACAGAAACACTGAAAAGCAGAGCTTCTTTGGTGTAATCTTAAGATTATTACCATAGTAGGCCAACCCAGAATAACTGTCAATGTTGGTAGGAGGAAGAGTAATATTGGCTAAGCTTGGCCTTGCTTCTTTAGAACAAAGAAAAGGGCAGCTCGTGTACACCTGAAACTAATTTGTATAATATTGCATGTCAACTGAAATTGAAGAGTAAAAAGGCATTTACAAAAAGGAAAAGGGCAAACACCTCATACCACTGACACTGTTGCTAGTCCCAATGTATTCCTCCAAGTTTGTATCCACTCTGCTTCAAAGGAAAGGCCAAATGGAAATTCAGAATAGTTTTAACTAGAAACCAATTTTAGTATTTATTCCCTCCAGTTTGCTCTCTAGAGACTCTTGCTTTACAATTACAATTTTTATTTCAGGGTTTATGATATAGTCTCCACCCCATTTTCTGAAAGGAACACCAAGAAAAAGCTAAGATTAAAAATAAAACAAGGTGAAAACAGGGCTGACCTAAGTACATTTGGAAATGGGTGGAGTCTGTAAAACTAAAGCAAAAGGATCTATATGTAAGAATATGCCCATCAATAAATTTCTTTCTTGTTTAAACCTTGGTTAATTTGGGTCTTTGTCACATGAAACCAAACCTATATCCTAACTAATACAGTCAGCAAGAGAACAACTCTCTCTGGTAAGGGTCAATTATCAGAGTAGGATTTTGTATCAAGGAATTTAACCTCAGACTCAGAAACCTAGGCAGAATTTTTTGCCTTATTTCCATTTAAGTATAGTGGCTCAGGCCACTTGACTGCTCAAAAATTTCTCAAAGACTAGTAGGATATGAAGTTACCAATCTCATGGGAGTCTTTCAGCTAAGGTTCTTCTCTTATTAATGGGGCTTTATCTTTTTGGCCTGAAGATCATTCCCAGAAGATTAAGACTCTGCAGAATGGCATTCAGTAATAACTCATTTTCTAAGAGATTCTATTTAGAGTTTTAATTTGAAAAATACTTCTTCCAATATATTTGGCAGAATCTGTGTTCTGAGGTGGTTTATAAAATATCACTAATTCAGACATCCTTCTAACCACAATTGTTCCTTTTTCATGTTTCATGTTCATCTATCCAATTGGAAAATTCTTCCACCTCACTGGGACTTCCAGCCCAAAGATCCCACTGCTTTTCTTTCAGTCAGTCAGTACTCTTACTGCTTCTCTTTTCAGCCACATAAAAATAATAGTCTAATATCCAACATTCACTTGCTCCTCTCTGTGCTTTCTTTGCACGCACTTTATAAAACCCCAAACTTAAACAGACCCGGCTATCTCTTTTCTCCGTGCTTATAGCTAAGTACTCCAGGATAAAGCTATTCAACAGGGCAGACTGATTCTACTTTTAGTATCTATCTTTCAGACTCAAATGGGTCCCTAATACTGCTCAGTAATCCTACTGCATTTTTTTTGGATAATTCATTCTCCCAAGTCTCTACAAGAACAATTTCCAAACCTTCTCCTCAAAACTCCTGTCACCGTAGAAACTAGCCTCCAAGATGATCTCCGATGATCTCTGCCTGCAAATATTTACAACCTTGTGTAATCCCTGCTCACAACATACCAGGGTCCATTTGTGTGACCAACAGAATACAGTAGAAGGGATGATGGTACATCACTTCCAGGATGAGGTTATAAAAGGCACTTTGACTTCCATCTTGAGGTTCCTTCAGCTCATTCTCTCTGGAGAAAGCTGTGTTGGGAGCTGCCCTACGGAGAGGCCTATGTGGACACATGGAGCAGAACTGAAGCCTCTAGCTAATAGCCATGCAAGTGAGCTTGGGCTGGATCCTCCAGCCCCAGTGAAGTCTGCAGAGAGTGCAGTTCCAGCCCAGGGCATGACTGCAACTTCATGATAGATCCTTGAGCCAGAATAGCCCAGATAAGTTGCTGTCAGATTCCTGATTCTCAGAAACTCTGTGAGGTTAAGACCTGACTATTGTTGTTTCAAGCTGCTAAATTTTAGGGTAATTTGTTACATAATAAATAACTGATGGGCAATCTGCTCCTACCTTACTTTCAGCAGATCATCTCACCTCCTACTTTACAGATTAAAATAGAGGTTATCAGAAAAAAACACCATCTTGCAAATGTACTTTCATCTCTGCATAACCTATTCTCTCGTGGAACCATGGTGGAGCTGTGCCTCCTCTGACTGAAGGCCAGTCCCTCCCCACATGCTCCGGATTTCATCTCTTTCTGCCTTCTCACGAGGCTGGCACTATTGATTGCTCCCTTTCATGTACTTAGCTTCTCCCTTTTAAATGGATTTTAAAGACTCAATGAGAGAGAACAAGAGAGAGAGAGCATGAGTGATTGATTGACTGAGTGAACAGAGAGAGAGACAAAGAGAGACAAAGAGAGAGAGAGAGAAGCCGCCTTCTTCAGCCTTTCCTCATCTTTCAACTGCTGCCTTGTGGCACAGACTGCGCTGCTTCCCACTATCTCCTCTATCTGTCTTCCCTTTAGTAATAGAGGACAGACAATATTATCTTCTCAGATTGCCAGAATGGTAAAAGACTTTTTTCTGTCATTTCAATCTGTCACTATTATTTGTATAATAAACAAACAAACAAAAAAGAAAACAGAATAAAACAGAGTAGAAAAAAGTTAAAATCCTTACTTGTTATACTTAGAGAAAAATTTTATAAATTTAAATGTACTCTTATCAACCACCCCTACAGAAAACACATGTAAATCTCAATTTTCAAAAAACTTTTCAAAATAGAACACATAGTAAAGGATACAAATGCTCCTACTACAAATGTTGGATTAAAGACGTGGCTCTGAAAGGTGAACAGTGTCAGTCCCATGTAGGAAAAGATGAAATTCTCTGCCAAGAAATTGAGAAGCTCAAACAACTGAAACAAAATTTTAAAAGGTTAGTCCAGTAAATAAATTAAGGTACATGATATGAAAACACAATTACTAAGATAATGAAATAGACACTTCAAATATGTAAAGTTCACATATATCCCCCAAAATGTGTGATTCAGAGGGGAGCAAGTGTACAGATGGCATTTCCAGTCACACAGAAAAAAAGCCAGAAACGTTGTTTGTCACTTTTCCCAATGAGCTTCTGTTTTCCAACCCCATATTCAGTCATTCTTATCCTCTTTCTCCAAACTGTCAATTTTTCTTTTGGAATGTACCTTGTCCTTGCCACTGCCTATGTCTACCTTTCATCACTTCCTGCTCATAATGCTGCAAAGGACCCTAACTGGTATCCCTGCCACCCATCTTCTACATCCCCACCCAACAAATCTCTAAATATGGGAGTTTCAAGACACTTCCCTCTTCACAGGCTGTCAGAGTACCACATGACAACTCTCAATATCGCAGCCTTGTTATGTGATTTCACTTTTTACATGGGTCTTAGCCCTCATTTAGAGAGAAAGAACTTACACGTTATTGTCTTGTGCTCCGTACCCTCCCCAGCTGTCTGCCCACCCCACACCCATTCAACATCACGCCTCATCAAGTGTTATTAACAGAGCAAGGATATAAGACTTGCTGAATGAATTCAAGGCCCTCATAACCCGCATCTCTCTGTCCATCAGAGTTATCTACCACTGCTCTTTAACACAAGCCCTCTGTCCCACAAAACAGGATAGTGGTTAAGTCAAGACATGGCCTCAGAAGTCAAAATGCCTTCTCCACTTGCTAGTTGTGTGGCTTTGGACAAGTTAGTTAATGCTTACAAACTGGAGTTGCCTTATTACTGAAAAATTGGAAAAATAAAAATAAGTGTATATTTAACTTACTTTAAATGAC
Source organism: Macroglossus sobrinus (assembly GCA_004027375.1). Lineage (NCBI taxonomy): Eukaryota > Metazoa > Chordata > Mammalia > Chiroptera > Pteropodidae > Macroglossus > Macroglossus sobrinus. Next base: position 53,307 of record PVKZ01003819.1, read on the forward strand.
TTAATGTTATTATTATTCCTTTAATAGTAATAGCTAAACTTTATCCAGTTTTATTATTTCCTTGATACTATGCTAAGGACTTTACCTCCATTATCTCGTTTTAATCTCACAACAACTCTGTGAGGTAGGTCCTATAGAGGAGGTATGCAACTTGCCCTTGGTCACACAGCCAGCAAGTAGTAGAACCAGGATCTGGAACAATACAGTGACTCCTGAGTCCCTGCTTTAATGCACACCAGGGGTCAGCAAACTTTCCTGTGAGGGGCCAGAGAGTAAATATTTGAGGCTTTGTGGGCTGCATGGTCCCTGTCACAACCACTCAACTCTGCCGATATAGCACAAAAGCAACCACAGACTATATGTTAAAAAACAAGTGTGGAAAAAAAAATGAGTGTGGCAGTGTGCCAATAAAACTTAATGGACAATGAAACTGGAACTTCATATAACTTTCATATGTCGCAAAATATTCTTCTGATTTGTTTCCAACCACTTAGAAAACCATCCTTAGCTTGCAAACCTCACAGAGAGGCCTGGCTGACATCTGTCAACCCCTACTCTGTACTTCATTGCCTTCCATTCAAGAATGTTAGCTGCCTTTTTATTTCCCCCTTTACCCGTATTGTTTCCCTTAGGCTTTTGTGAACCTTCCCAGCTTTCAAGGCTTACCACTTCCTCTACAATAGCATTCCAGCTTCTCAAGCCTCAAACCATTCCCCTCCTTCTCTGACCTCCTATATGACATATAATCTGAAACACAACTAGGAATTCTATTATTCTGTTTTTAAAATGTATACAATCTTCCTATCACCAATAAGACTGGATATTCCTGCCTTTTTATTTTTCAATCTCCATCTCACTATCTAGAAAAATGCACCCCTCACCAGATGATTTTCTATATACTTACTGCACTGAATTAATCTGTAAAAGAGATTTGTAACCTTTATGTATATGCTTGGTGGGGAGAGCCTAATCTTTTTTGAGGGGTTGGAAAAAACATCAGTCATATACTAAATTTGACGCTTCAGAAAAAAGAAGAAAAGAAAAAGTATCTTTGCACCTGCTTTATCCTTTCCATGCTAATCTTACTGTGTTCTAGTCACTGGCAAACTTAAAAGCTTCTATTTCTCAATGTGATCATAATCAAGTATGTACCTGTTTATATTCTGGACACCACATTATTCATGTCTTTGTCCCATATACCTCATAAGACTAGAAAATGCTATGCCTATGTTCTTTATAGTTCCCTTCAGGTACTCTGCACAACTGATCATTCAGTACCATATGAGGCTCAACCATCAATGTTTTGACATTTCTGGAAAGACAGCAGCTTCGAAGTGCTTGAAGGAAGATTAAAGGAAGTTAATCTCTGTATTATCCAGCAGTAGATCCAGTTGGATAGGAAGTTAATCTTACCTCTATCACACAGTAATATTTCTAATCAGACCTGAGTGGGCTTCTGAAACATTCCTCTTAAAAGCCATTATGTTAGAAAAACAGGAAAGGAAGCTTAACTGACCCATCACTAGAGCAACAATATGAAAAGTTCCTGACTATTTGGCCGAACTACCTCTACCCTAATATCTGTCACCCTTCCACCTGCCAATCCCATCTATTTTTGGAGTCAAAAGAAGAGGAGCTGAAATGAATAGACATAATTTTGAACAGATCAAGGATTACTTTTTTTCTGTATGAAAAGACCTATTTTGTTGCAGAAAGGAAAAATTTATTCACAAACCAGAAAGTTTCTCTTACCTGTTTAGTTCTGTGCTGAGACTCCGTGGACAAATTATTGTATGTATAATGGGCCTGTGTGATGCCACAGAACAACACGGCAACCACGCCTATAAAGACAAGTTCCAATTTCAGATGAAAGGAGAGTTCTTGACTTTTCTACTGAGGCTCTTATTTAACAGAAGTAGATTAAATGCTTAGTGTTGACATTTCCAGTTGTGACTTACTTTGTTGAGAGGAACCACTTCCACTGAAAATCTTTTTAACATTCTAAAGTGACAGCATAAATCCTAACCCTAATGAGTGTGTTCAAATAGTAGAAGAGTTGGTTCACTTGTAGAAAAAGACTGGCAAAGTCACTCCCTATACATGTTTACAATCAAAAGGAGGAACTACCTACCTGTGAAACCCCATGCTTCAGCCAAGAGGAAGGTACTCCAGGACATCAAGAAGAATAAGCCTGTTTCCAATAACTGGAACTCCCGTAATTTAGTGAACTTGGTCACGTAAGACTGTTAAGGTTGGTAACAAGACCTCAGAATACAGAAGTATGACAAAGAAAAATACTAGTCAAAGCAAACCAATCATTAAAGTGAAAAAATGTATCTCCAGCCTCTCTAATACAAGTCACAGAGTAAGGAGGCCCCAGAGTGAAGAAACTCTTCAAATGAGCATTTTACTGAGGAGTGAGCAGCCATCCCTTCCATGAGGAAGTCTTACCGCTTAATCAACCCAGTTGTTTTATGGGTATCAATGCCCTGCCAGAAACCATGAAGTAAAGGGCAGGAATAACAGATCAGATACATAACATGCCAGGCAAGACAGCTTCCATAATTACAGCAATTTGCATTTATTAAAAATGTCATTTTGATGAGATTTTGTGATTATTTAATCCTCCAACACTTCTGTGATGCAGGGCATTCCATGATGAGAATCTAAGGCATGTCACTCACTTATACTAGTCTAAAAAGTATTTGTTAGTTGACAGTGGAAGACCTTGTGTCAAGCTGCGACATATCTTGAGCTGGAATCTATTTCACTTCAATAAACATATACTACAACAAAAAAGTTAATAAGATATACACCCTCTATGCAAGAAACTTACAATGAGGAAGAGATACTATCTGTCCCTTTCTTCCTCAGTTCACCTATAAAAAGCCATAAGACAAGTCTCTTCCAGCACAAAGCTGAAGCATAGAAAACCTATAGATTCTTGAAAAAAAATTGTTTTATATGAAAGTAGCTTAGAAGTTTTAGAACTGGAAGCTCTTTAGAGATCATCCAGTCAGTCCCACTCACCTTCCTAGCTGTCCCTACCCTCCACCTTCCTATACCAAGGTCCCGTGAGGTCAATACTTCTTTCTAGACCATAAACGCCAGGAAGGCAGATACTATATCTGCCTTTTTATCTTTGATATACTGGCATGTAGCAAGCAATAGAGAAATGTTTTTTGGATGAATACAAGAATGACTTGCCCAATATTTTGAATAGCAAACTAGTGGCAGTACCTAGGACTCTAAAGCAGAAGGAGTAAATCAGTGAGAGCTGAGATAAACTCCCATCCATCCTAACCAAGGCACCCTGTCTTGTTCAGTTGGCATCATGGTCATATGCTTCCTATTTGTCCTTTTAAACAAAGAGCAAAAGACTGCCAGGCTGAACAGTGGCACAGAACACCCAGAGAGGCTCTTTTGAATATATCTACCTTTATATTAATTTAATCTACAACCTTAAAATTGACTCCAAAGGGTCATTTTGTCTAATTAGACTTTTGTAGTAAACATTTGAGGGCATGGAACCCTACGCAAAAAAACAATTAAATTATTTATTGGTAAAAATAATTGCCTAATGTTTTCACACCAAGTAACACAATAGCAACTATGGAACTAGGAGAGACCAGAGACACAGCATTCAATTACTTTGTTAGGTTAACAAAAAAAGATAAATATAAGGATATTAAAGCTGTCACCACTCCAGTAGCAGCACCCATCGCAAAAGATCCACTGAAGATCCCAAGGAAAATCCCAATAGACTTGAACATGGCTGTGACATCGAAGGTGTGGCTGTTGTCTCCAGCTGGCTGATATGCCACTATTGAGCTACAAAAGAAAGATTGTTCTTACTTCTAGAAGTAATTTTTATTTCAAAAACATTATCTAAAAATAATAAAATGAATAAGTAGAAACATTATCTAGTATAGAGCTTAAAAGTGGAAATCAGAGGGGGAAAAACATAAAAACTTTGGATCCAAATTGCCAAAGTAAGGAGAAAAGGTTACCAAAACACCCTGCAGTGGATCCAGCTAGCAAGAAAACTCGGGTTTTATTAAATGACAGTTTCAGGAGGCAGAAGATTTTTAAGGTCCTTTATATGAAACTGTTTTCCTCAAGCCTTAAGATATTGTGCAGTACTATTTTTCTTTGACTATGTTGAAGACTTACTAGTACTGAGTGCCTAAAAGCCCTAATATACTAATGTGAACAAACTAATGAAAAAGTCCATTTATTTCCATCAGAAGCATACGAATATAAAGAATATTGTTCATTATTCAACATGGTCACATTTTCTTATTCCTATGGCGGGGGGTGGGGGGGAGATGACCGAAGTACCCTTTTGAATTTTAGAATTCCAGAATGGACGTAATATCTAATATCTATTCACCAACTGAAATGAACTTTTACAGGAAAAAGGGTTTGAAAGTCCTTCCAAGGAATTAGAATCCAATCAATGGTACTTTTAGCATACCCAGCTGGATCCTCCTCATCAAGCTTCTGAAAGAAAGTCACTCTTTAAGAGGCCAAGACAGGCAATTACAGGAGATACTCCCCATCTTGAACTCACAGTTCAAACCTGTTCTAAAATGTTTCTTTGAAAAGTCACCCCAGGAAATAAAAATGGCTGAGAAAATCACTGTTGCCAGCAGGTCTCTGGCAGGAGTGCCTACCATTAATAAATCAGTTCTCATCTCAGTTAATTTAGGTGCCAGTGTTTTTATAAAAAGTCCAGACTCAAAGACATCATACAAGTCATGTCAAAACAAAGAAAGAGAAAAAACACATTCCTAAGAATATAATGAATTCCCCCTGTGGTTGCTGCAATGCTTTTCTGGTTCAAGACGATAACATGGGCTTCTATACTGAGTACACCACGTTCCTTTCATACCTCCTCAGTTGTTTACAAAAAATCTAAGACCAAACAAAAATTTCCTAATTTTACCTATTTTATTAATATATAGCACTAACATTAAATTTCTAGTAATGGCATCTAGAAATTTCTGAGACTCAATCTGAACTGAAAATTTTAAACACTTGCATTTAAATATTCAAAGTGACCAAATCACTTTAGGACCAGTAGATTTGAAATTGTTTTAATAAATATAAAATGTTCTTTAATATCATGCTTTCTTACCTACATACAAAGGGGTCCCACCACCATAAATCAGATTTGACCACACTGTAACATGAAAATATAGCAACTGACTGGAGGAAAGAAAGGATATTGCTATGACAATTTCCTTTCTCCCTAGCGATAGTCTTTAAATGCTGGCTGGAACAAAGTATCTAATACCATGCCTCTTGAGACCGCTTTCCCTGAATTAGTTCATGTAAACTCAAGATTCACACTAATCATTATTTTATGCTTTAATCACTCAAATGTATGAGAACACATGAAAACCATGGTGAGCTGAGAACAAATGAGAGATTTGTTTTCTTTTTTTTTTTAGTCGAATGCTAGCTTCTGGATTGAAATCTTACTTAACTCACATTTTCCATATCAATCAACATTTTATCTTGAGGAAGTGACATTTTTATGAATACCTTTTTTTATTCTGAAAGTAATACAATGTACAATTCAGGGGGAATCACCCCACCATTTACCTCCCAGACAGAGCTATCTTATTTTCCTTCTCTCTTTCTTTCTCCTTTTTGTAACATCCTATTTCATGTTTAGTTGTAATCATACTGAACATATGGTTTTGAATTCTGCATCTTTGACTGACAATGATGTAAGAAGTATTATACTCTCACTAACTGTGGTTTTTTTAAGACTTCAAAAGTGGTCCAAATGGAAATAGAAATAACATAATTTATTTAACTATTTTCCCACTGTTACACATTTAAAAGTTGCTTCTCAATTTTTTATTCCTAATCATAACAGTGTGAAAGAACATACTTGTGCTTTTTACAAATTTTGGACTATTTCCTTTGTGCTACATTCTTAGAAAAAGGGTATTACTATTCCTATGGCTCTTTTTACATGTTGCACAACTGCTTTAAAATAGATCTTCATTACATTTTTAGAGGGAAATATGACTAGATCTCGCAAGTTTTTAGTGATCATATCCATTGACCTAGAAATTCTAGTTCTAATAATAATCATACAGAAATAATTTCAATGACTGTCAAATAGATTTACAATTACACATGTTCAGTGTAGTGCTATTCACAATACAACATTAGAAAATACCAAATATTAATCAATATGGGGTAATTGGAGAGGTAAATTTATAGTGCATCTGTACAATGGGATAATAGAGGTATTAATATACTACAATGTCTTAGTGAAAACAGCATGTACAGTACTGTGCTTATTTCTTTGCTTAAAAATTATTGATATGTTTATATGTATGTTAATATCCTAAAAGAAAAAGTCTGGATGAAAACCTTAATAGTGGTTATTTCTGAAAAGCTGAAATTTCAGGAATTTCCTATTTTGAATTCAAATACTTTGAATTTTTATTGCAGAATCATTAATTTTAATATCATAAATAATGACAAAAGATAAAATACAAAAGAATACTAGTAATACCAATTTCAATGCTCACACCAATGTATGAGTGATCTCATTTTATGACACCAGGGTTTCTCAATCCTGGAATTATTGATATTTGGAGCTGAATAATTATTTGTTGGGTGATGGGTGCTGTCCTGTGTATTGAAGGATATTTAGCAGCTCCCCTGGCCTCTATGCACTAGATGCCAGTGGCAACCTCCTCCCATTCATGACAACCAAAATGTTCCCAAACACTGCCAAATATCTCCTGGGGAGGGACAAAATTGTCCCTAGTTAAGAATGAGTACACTGGACCATTACCAGCAGTAACTACTTTCATTAACAATTTTTTCTTGTTAACTGATTAGGTAAAAATGACCACATATTTTAAAATGTAAATCTCTGATAACTAGTTAAGTTAAACAGTTTGTCTGTGATATTTGAGTATTTCCAATTTTATAAAAATGTAAATGATCTTAAAAAACATATTCTAAACTAGTAGGAATTTCAGTCTCTCCAGGCTAATTATGATATATCCATTTGGCAGAATACTATGAAGCTTAAACTTTATCTCTAACTAGCTATCTACACTACGCTATGTCAGTACATGCCAATCTACCTCATACAGCTATGTATGAAGGAACAATCCAGTTTTCACTCCACCCTCCCCAGATTAAAGTATTAACATTAACAAGAAAAGTACTGCTAATCTAACAGGTCAGAAAACAGAAACAACTTCCAACCTCAATTTCAGGAAAGGTTGCTTTAACCTGTTCACTGCCAAACACAAGTCCTTCGGAAAGAGGTGCCCATTACCCCTTTATGCAAGGTTACTTCCAAAGAATATTCACACTAGAAAATTATCAAATCAACAGAACTCAGCACAAAGTAGACTATTTCTATCTAATGTACTTTAAAAGGCAAATGAAAGATGAGGATAAACATATCACTGAGCACTCCAGCTAGTAACCTCCCATGGCTAGCAACACAACTGGTTTCCCCTTGGCTTCTGAGAAGGAACTCATTTGCTCACCTCCACTAAGACACTTACACAGTTAACAATTTCCTTGATATGATACTTTCCAGATATAGTCCTTCTCACCTCCACCAGCTTTCCACCAAAGTATGTAATGAGTAATCTTGATCTCCTATGAATCTAGAATAATACTAGTGATGCACTATCCTTAAGAGAATTGAGAAAAGCAGCACTCGAATCATTCTCTATAAGACTTATTCTCTTACAGAACCCTGTTTGAGAAAGGTGGCAATAGAAGGATAAGCATGGTCCTTTGTGAGAAGTGTTATAGAAAGGGCACTCCTTTTCTAACACATTTATTCTTTACCAGCACTGATATGTACACCCCCAAGCTCAATTTTTTTCAGTGAGTTATTTTTCTTTCATGTTTATTTAACTGTTCTTCAAGTTGCAGGAAATGTTACTTTACTAAAAGAAAAACTTAGGCACAGGGTGCTTCAGTTTAATATAGGGCCAAAACAGAGATTTTTTACAACTCTTCATCCATTAGGTCAATGAGAAAGGAACACTTATTAGTAAGATGATTAAGTAGCAGAATAATTACGTAGGATGGAGAATTTATGCTATAAGTAACTGCCTATACTTTACTCTCTTCATCTGGTAGCACTGGTGATATTAACGTTCCTATGTACTGAAAGCTTCAATGATCTTTATACTTCATTTTTTAAATAACACCTAATTTATAACCACACTATCCATTTCTTCCTCCCTCAAGTACTATTAAACTTTTATTTTGCACCTATTGTCATCAAAAGTACATATGTTCAGTAGCAATATTAGTTCTAGCTTTTAGGCTTCATTTCTTAAATTAAATGTACAGGCAGCTGCAAAAAAGTATTGCAATAAATATGACAGGGGGTGGAATTTACATAAATCACATTCACAAAAAAGGATTTGACCTTTTGTAGATCTTTATACACAACATTTAAGAAATTAGTGTTACATCTCAGAAAGGATAATTTACAACTTTGCAGTAAGGCAATGGGGGCACTCGAGCTATGCAAACCAGAATCACTGACTGATAGCTCATTTATAGTTAAGAAAGTGAAAATTAAGGAGACAAATAAAAATAAAGAGAAATGTGAAGGGCTTTAACTTTATTCTCATAGAAAGGTCTGGTATGGAGTAAAGGCATCTGTCTATAGGGTTAAATATTTGCTTAGTAGGACTGGGTTAGCAGGACTGAGCTCCTCAGAGGTTGAAACTCCCTTCTTTCATTTGTAAGCACCTTCTAATAACATATATAGTAATTTTTATAATTAGATTAAAATGTTGCTCATTTCAATAATTGTCTTTAAAAAGTATATTATTTAACACTTCTAAAAATTAAAAATGTTTCTCAACTGTTTATGTTAAACAAGATAAATACAAATTAAACTACAATGATATATTTCTCAATCATTGAATTAGCAAAAATACAAAAGTCTGACAAATATTCTGTTGGTGAAGCTATGAGGAAACAGGCACTCCTATAATTTAGTGGTTAAAATGCAAAATGGCATAACCCCATTGGCTGGCAATTTAGCAATGTCTAACAAAATTACAAATGTATTTACCTTTTAACCTACTAATCTTACTTCTGGAAATTTATCCTACCAATATACCTATGCATGTCTAAACCAGGTAAGTTCAAGGTTAATCACTGCAACACTATTTGGAATAGCAAAGGACTGAAAATCTTTGTTTCCGACAATAAGAGACTGATTAGATAAACTATAGTTCAGTTCGTAGTACAGTACATAGAACACTATGTAGCTGCAAACAAAGAATGAAAAAAAAAACCTGTTTTGATATGAAAAGATCTCCAGATTACAATTATGTGAAAGAAAGCTAGGTATAGAACATACAGAGCATGCTACTTTTAAAAGAAATAGGAAGCAAATAAGAATATTAATTCATGTGTGTGCAAGCATGTGAATAAAGAAATACTAAGATACAGAAGAAACTAACAGAAATGGTTACTTATAAAGGGCTGGGAGACAGGTAGATGAGAAAAAGAGTAAGAATATGACTTTTCAACATTTACTTTTCTATATAGTTTTGATTTTTGAACCATGTGAATATATTATCTATTTAAAAAACTACTTTAATTAAAAAATAAAATGTACACATTATAACGGTAAAATAGAATATAAATTATATATATGTGTGTATGTGTATATATATGTATACATATACATATACATATATATGTATGTATGTATGTGTGTATGTATCTACACACACACTACAATCACAACTATGTAAAAATACCATACATAGAAAAAAGAATAAAAGGAAATGTCCTAGTAATTGTCTTTAGGTGTTAAGAGCACATATTTTTTCTTACTCTTTCTTCCTTGCACTTTCTATGTTATCCGTAAGTCTGCATTTCTTCAAGAGGAAAAGAATGCCTCATTCTTTCAAAAGTTTCCATTCATAATTCACTTCATTCAGTAAGTGACTTCAGTTCTAAGTACTATAACATTCAATATATAGAATATAATATGAAAACAAACACTTACGAAGACAGCACTATGGCAACAGCATCATTGAGGACACTTTCACCAAAAAGAAGTGCATAGAGTTCAACATCAACTTGAAGCTCATGGAATATGGCGAGAACAGTCACTAGCAAGTAGAAAGAGTCAGAGGAATATTTATATATTACAAATATAACATTATCCTCCATAGATGATTACAATAGTTATGTAGAAATTCAATTGTCTTAAAATTCAATCTTAATAAACATTCTCTTAGATATTAAAGATTCAGTAATTTTATGTCAATATTTTTCTTTTCCCTAAATGTGTACAGGCAATATCTCCTTTCTGCTACAAACAACTGAAAATAAACTTGGAAGACTGAGCTGGACTACATTCTTCATGCAAATGTTAGTAATCTTGTCTTGTAAATTTCTTTTCCATAAAGAATGTATTCAGAACTTCTTACAGACCAGGTGATCATTAATTTTTGAAGAAGAATATTATGAAAAGCATTTCGTGCTGCAAATTTCATTTTTTCCTTGGAGCCTTACAATTCACTTCTCTTTGACTTGCAAATTTCAAGCACATTGGTTTAGCAAAGATGGTAGGAAATGAAAACACAAGGTTAGTTTTTGGTTGGGATAAAATTTATGATCAGAATTACAGATGCTATATTTAACTTAATAAGAAACCAACTATCCAGCTATTACTGCTTGAGAAGGAAAAAAAACACCTTATTTTAGAAAACAATTATACAAAAGTTCTTAGAAAATCAGGTGAGATTGAAGCTGCATTATAACTTTAATTGCTCAGATACATCAGCTCACTCACTAAATAAACTCAGGCAGATACAAAAGATTATCATAACTGAAGATGGGAGAGCCTCTTCAAATGCCAACTGAAAAAGAGGAAACTTGCATTTAAAAGATATAGTTTCTAATATAAAGCATTTTGTTTGGAATATACTAATATCAACGCTTACCAGGAGAAGGCAAAAAGGAGGGCAGAAGTGATGCTGCAGAATTTTGAAAAGAGAACCTATGGCTCACTCTTCTATCAAGTGAACGATTGCAAAATAAAATAATTATTATAAGAGCTAATACTTTATAATTCAGAAGAAATATAACTGCCAAGATGAGCAAAAGATTTTTGCTTGAGCCATTCAGACAATACTCCTACCAAAACACAACCACAGGTTGAAGCAATGTAGCCAGTCCTATTGACTTAGATTTCTAACAGGCTTTCAAAAGTCGAGGAACTTGCTTCTAGTGAGAGAACACTAGCTTCTTAAAAAAACCATCCTATCTTCATAGTGGGAGAACACTGGCCTCTTAAAAAAACCATCCTATCTTTATATTGATAATGGGAGCAGCTATAAACAATAAGGGGGTCAGTTTTTAAAGTCTTTAAGGAAGCGACTTGATTTTCAGTTTTAAAAATGCTAAACTACACAAATGCCTCTCTAAAATGTCTTCTGAAAAAATTTAAAAAAAAATAAAATGTTTTCTGATCTTTTAAAATTATCTTTCATGGAGTGTAAAACATATTTTCCTACTTCCTATGATGCCCTGTGTTATCTATCAAAGTTAACACAGAAATTCAGAGATAACCTTAGAATCCTATTTTTAATTGTGCTGGAGGGCAGTTAAAGAAGAACTGATTGCCTTACAAGGTCAAAAGGTATAACAGAATGAACCTCTGCTGAAGTCCTAAGTCTAGTAAAAGAAAACTTGAATCCTTAATTCAAAAACTGCAGTCTATGTTCCGATCTCTACCTCCTCAGCCTACGTATTCTCTAAGTGCCCATAATTTGAATGTAGCAATTAAACCCACCAATACTATATTCTGAAAACTAAAACCTAACTCAGTACAATTAAATTCATTCTCCAGCTGTGCTAATATCAAAACTATTTTACAATCATAAGGCCAATTTTATAAAACCAATCCTTTAACATAATATTAAAGTCAACCAATGACCTCAAATCACACTTTTAGTAGCACAATTGCCTTCTAACAATCGTTGAGAAACTTCTTTTCTTACTCTTGAATGTAGATAGCTGAATGCAAACAGAAGATTTTTAGGGAACTGGTTTTCTAGAAACTTGAAAGAAAGTATATAATTATTACCCATTTTAACCCATTTTAACTAATCTAGTTCATTTCCTACATCTAATTACTAGAAATAGAGACCAACCTAGAATTCTGAAGAAAATACCATATAGCCAGTGTCTAAACAGCATGAAATTGTGGATCAGTTACAGGCAAATGTAATAATGTAAAATTTCGTTTTTTTCCTTCACAATGGGAAAGAACAAGTACTAAGGCCAGTACCTACTCATGAATTCTACACCCCAAAGGAAGACATACCCACATGTGCTTTGCTGGCAAAACACTGTTCCTTAAGTACTTAAGCTCTACTCTCATGTAAAACATACCTGGATCAGTTGCTGATACGATGGCACCGAACAGCAGGCAATCTGTAAAGTAAAAATCTCCTGCAAGTTGTCCAGTTACTTTCATCAGTGTTACACAGCCATACATGATAGACCTGTTCAATAAACATATTTCTATTTTAGAAAAAACATCAACTGTTAAAGAAGTCAGAATATAGTAAGAATAAGAACATGAGTCTACAGTAGTACATTGTGACTAATCTCAAATTCAATTCATGTCACATAAATATGGTAATACCTTGCTTGGCCTTAAGGAAAATTCAGACAATTTACCTATGTGAATGCATTTTACTGAAAAAGTCCTTAGACACATTCAGAAATACAATGCTGCATAAATCAAATACTCATTATTTTAAAATTATAATTTGAAGGCTGAAAAGTGTTTTAAGCTTTAAGTACTTACCCAATTACAAAACAAGAAATTGCTGTCCCAAGAAAAGCGTATGCTAGAATAGACCCAAGGTTTCGAAAGAAATGTCTCTGACAAAAGAAAAGGTTACACCATGTTAGAATACTTACCAACTATTTGACAAAGAAAAGGCTTTCTAATCTAGTGTGCTATGCTAATAGTAAATGCATTATTATTCATTAAAGGGATTAAGTAAGAGAAATAATTTTCGTACAGGCATAAATTTCAGCATCTAAAAAGGATAAGGAGAGAAGGGGGAAACCTGGAAAGAGCTGCCTGTTTCTGAAGTGTCAAAGATGATAAAACCCATGGAGTTTAAGGTTGTTCAAAGTATATGAAATATAAAAATACTTACTCTTTTCAGACTATATCCTGCATAAAATATGATAGGAGGAAGTAATATGTTGAAAAATACTTCCGGATCAAAAGTAACCTGTTAAAATAAAGAGTTCTTTTAGATGAATTCCCTTCAATACCTCCTATTACATTATCGCACTATCAAAAGGAAAAGAAGATGAAATGTTAAACTGATGAAAGGCAAGGCTCTTATTGTGGTAACTGAAAAATATTTCATACAGGATAGCTGTTGTTCCACTTCTCAACCAAATGATAAGGAGATACATTTGGAACAAGTTAAGTCAGACCTGTGGAAAGTGTGTTAAAATATTGACATTAAAAACCTTAAAAACAGGAGAAAGCATGAACATATCTTTGCTTTAAATAAGAGAGACCCAATACTGGTAGCAAAATTTGGGGGTATGGCATTATTGTTGGCAAGAGGAAACAGACCTTCTTGCCTAGGTTACATCTTTAAAGGTACATAACATAATATTATGGTAAAAAATTTCTGCAAGCTCAGATTTCCAGTCCCAACAGCCCATTTATTTTTTTTTAATTTTTTTATGGTGACATTGGTTAACGAAATCCAACCATTTCTTTTAATACTTATTTCCTAGAATAATACAGACGCCCCCTTCTGTTCATAAGGCTGTAGTGGGATTTGACATGAATACAAAGCAGCTACACACATGCCTATGCTAAAAGTTCATTTACTAGACCTTAAGGAACTGGAATTTTCCATAGGCGGAAAGAACTTTTGCTGCAAAGTAAACTTGAAGTTCATATGAAGTTTTAAAAAGCACTCAAGACAGTCGGGAACACAATCAAGTAGTTATAAAAGTCAAGTACTACCAATGTAAAAGACAGAAGTGAAGGCAAATGGCCAAGGGTGGGCGGAAACAAAGAGACCCTGAGAAGCTTCAAGACAGAAACTATGAGGCAACAAGAGAAAGCAGCTCTGAGAATGTGTGGGAGCAAGTAAGACTGCAACCCGGCCTCCTAAATAAAGCTTTATGTACAGCGTGGTACAACAACTGATACTCAGACTGCGGCCCTGAAGTTGTGCCAGATCGTGAATCAAAGAAAGATTAAATTGTCCAAAGTGCAGAATGCCATCAAGGAAAGAAAAAATTCAAAGAAATATTAACAGAATATGTTAGGTATTATCAAGTAAACTCAATGTGGTGAAGTACTACAAGACTCTCAAGGACAACCTGCAAATTGAAAGAAATACTTATAAATTCTGCTTAACTCAATACTTGTCACCATTTGTTACAACTGCAAACATTACAGAGTGAAAAAAAGTTATAATTCTTAGCCTCAATTAGAAGATGAAATGTGCAGACATGTCCATTTCCTTAGCATTACATTTGTTGAGGTTTTATTCCATTTTAAAAGACTAATTATATTAAATATCATTAAAAATTCATTATTTTTCTCCTGAATCACTTTGCTGCTAGTTATATACTTAAAAAAACCCCAAAAGACTCCCTTTAACTAAGAACTTACCTTTCTAAGCATTTCATTATCTTGAACGTTATTGAGCTCATGTGAACTGATTTCTCCTTTCAGCGTATACTCATAAAATTTTCCACTAACATTTACCAATAAGGTAGTTGGGCTTGACTGCACTTCACAGCTCAGGGTCACATTATTTACATCGCTTGGAACATGAATGCCATATCGAAGCACAAGGCCTACCAAAAGACCTGGAAAAAATAAAAGAACAGTATTAGTTCTTCTTTTAGGCAGAAACTATTCTTTCATACCCAACAAAATACCTTTGGACTAATAACAGAAAAATCTCTTAAAAAAGTTGCCTGTGGTTCAGAATCAATTTTTAGATGGAATGCAGTTACATTTTAAAGTAGGGGAAAACATTCCCTAGGGTAACTGTACACATCATTGCTTTTCTAGATCAAGATATGAATAAGTGATTAGGAAAGTAACAAAATGAGAAAATGCATTTGAATCATCTGTACACAGAATATACTTCAATGTATCCCAACCTGAGAGCATAATCAAACTAGAAATATATTTACCATCCCACCTATCAATTCACATAAGACACATACATGTCTCAAGTTATTCTGAAAGACATGGTTGGCCAAATAATACACATTTAACAAATTAGAAAGTTAGTAACACTTGTAGATTGATTGAGTTCCATTAAAAGGTCAAATTTCAATTTTAAAATACATGCTTCAAAATCAAAACTGGAATAAAAGTTCTGATTCTGGCACTATGATGTCAATATATTGCCAGAATTTTATCTGTATCATCATAGTGATATTCAAATACATACAATGTTCTAGGTACCATAAAGCTACACCAACCAAAGTGTTTACTGACAGCTTTATTGAGATATAATCCACATAACATTAAGTTTACTCTTTTAAACCGTATAATTCAGTGGCTTTTAGTATATTCACAAAGTTGTATGTTGATAACTACTACATAATTCTAAAACATTTTCATTGCTCCAAAAAGAAACTGTACCTATTAGTGGTCACTATTTTCTCCACCCTAAATCCCTGGCAACCACTAATCTACTTTCTCTATATATAGATTTGCCTATTCTGAACATTTCATATAAATAGAATCTTACAATATGTGACCTTTTTCGCCCTCTTTAATTCCCACCCCCACCCACTTCCACCCCTGACCTATGGATGTTGCTGTTTCCCCTTAAGAACTGGATCTCTGAAGGCAGGGCATCTCCTCCCACATGCTCCCAGCATACAACCGGGGCCTGCCACACCACACCTGGGGTGTGGTATGTGGCTCCACTAAGGGCATGAACCCAGGACCCTCAGTGTGTAAAGCAGATGTGCTAACCACTATACTATGGAGCAGCCCCCCAATATGTGACCTTTTATATTAGGCTTCTTTCACTCAGCATGTTTTCAAGGATCATCCATGCTATAGCATGAATCAGAACTTAATTCCTTTTTATAGTCAAATAATATTCCATTATAGAGGTATATCTCAACTGCAAATTAATCTGAAACTTCTGGAACTTTTCTTAACTCCAAGATGCACAGTATATCCCTAGTAGTTACATTCTTCCTTCCTGTCTCCTTTCACTCTAACCAGCCAGAAATTATTTTACTATATGTGAATGGAGTACTACACTAAGTAGGTCCCCAGGGTTCAGAGGTAA
Organism: Macroglossus sobrinus; assembly: GCA_004027375.1. Lineage (NCBI taxonomy): Eukaryota > Metazoa > Chordata > Mammalia > Chiroptera > Pteropodidae > Macroglossus > Macroglossus sobrinus. Next base: position 69,677 of record PVKZ01003819.1, read on the forward strand.
AAACAATCAATGTTATTCAGTCTAGTAGCTCTCAGACCAAATAAACAATTATGATAAATACATATGTATACAGGTCTTATAAAGACAGAAAAGAGGTACCTAACCAAGGCTGAAGGAATGGGACATTAGGGAAGTCTTTCCAGAGGTGTCACCTAAGCAAGTAAAGTAAAAGGTCTTCCAAGTAGACAGAATAGTAGTACATAGCCAGTCAAGGAAGACTGTGAGAATGCAGCCCATTCAGGGAATCACACGGAGTTCAGTATGGCTGAGATATAAAGTGATAAGAGCTGAGGTGCAAAAGATCCACAAGAGCTGAACTATGAAAGACCTCACATGTTGAGGATGGGTATTTAGATTTTATCCTGAAAACAAAGGGAAGTCATAGAAGGGCTAGAAGCAGGGGCTTGATATCAGATTTCTATTTTTAGAAAGATTGGTCTAGACTATAGAGGATCAAAAAGGCCAGATAGAAGGTCACAGCAGTGATTCAGGCACTACAAGGTTAGGGCCTAACTTAAGAGAGTAGATGTAGGGAGACAGATTTTTAGAAGGGATTATCTTTTAGAAGGATTTGATAACTCAGACTGGGAAGAAGTGGGATGAAAGACTAAGCGCACCTAAACTGACGTGGCAACTCAGTGGGTAAGCTGGCCCAAGCAACCAGGTGTATAGCCGGGCCATTCAGTGAGACAGGGAACAGATTTACAAGGGAAAATGTGCAGTTCAGTTTTGGACCTGTTGAGTTTGATATATCTGTGATACATGCACAGTTGAGTATGTGGGATCTGGCACTCAAAGAAGGAGGAGGGGTATCTCAATTAGAGATACACACTTGGCAGTCATAAGATGGTTGTGTCAGGTACAGATGTGATTACCTGGACGGCAAATGACAAAAGAGCTATAGATATAGGCCTGGACGTATCACAATATTTAATAGCCAACATTAAGGGCCTGGTAGAGGAGGAATAGCTGATAAAGAGAGTCTAAGAAGGAAAAAATACAGGAATAGGAAGAAAAGAGGAGGAAGTGATGAAAACTAGCAAATGCTCCAACAAAGTTAAAGTCAAGGAAGACAGGCATTAAGAGTCCATTGGGCAAATGGCAACAAATATTTGAAAAGGTGCTCAACATCACTAGCTACTAGGGAAATGCAAATCAAAACCACAATGAGATACCACCTCACACCTGTTAGAATAGTTATAATCAACAGAATGAGTAATAAGAAATGTTGAAGAAGAAGTAGAGAAAAAGGAACCCTCATACACTGCTGGTGGGACTGCAAATTGGTACAGCCACTATGGAAAACAGTATGGAGGGTCCTCAGAAAACTAAGAATGGATCTACCATATGATCCAGCAATCCCTCTACTGGGTATTTACCCCAAAGACTTGAAAACACATATCCAAAGATATTTGCACATTGATGTCCATAGCAGCATTATTCAGTGGCTAGGACATGGAAGCAACCGAAGTGTCCTATAATAGGTGACTTGCTAAAGAAGCTATGGTATATATGTATTTATGTACACACACACACACCATGGAATGTTACTCAGCCATAAGAAGAGATGAAATACTGCCATTTGAGACAACATGGATACACCCTGAACTAATCGTGCTCAGCAAAATAAGCCAGACAGAAAAAGCTGAAAATCACATGATATTTTTTATATGTGGGATATAAACCTAAAAGCAACAAAGGAACAGGACAGAGACTCATGGACATGGATTATAGACTAGCGGTTATCAGAGGGTAGGAGGTAGGGGAGGGGAGAGGTAGATGGGGGCCAAATATAGGGGAGTAGGGAGAGGGTGAAGTGGATAAAGGGGATCAAATATATGGTAGCTGAAGGAAACCGGACTTTGGGTGGTAAATACACAATAGAATATACAGATGTCAAATTATAATGTATACCTGAAAATTATTTAATTGTATTAACCAATGTTATCCCCATAAACTTAACAAAAAAAAAGAGTCCATTGGGGATGGCAACAAGGAAGTCATAAGTGACCTTGGTAACAGCAGTTTCAGTGCAACAGTGGGGAGAGAAGGCAGACCAGTGTGAGAAGTGGTGAAACAGAAATAGGGGGTGTAAGAGCACTAGTTGGTCAGGAAGGGGGAAAGAAGGACAAGGGATCCTTCTAGTCAATTTATAGCCACACTTTTTTTTTTTAAGTGAGCAGCAATCATTAACTGGTAAACAGTACAGTGACATTGACTTTAAGTAAAGTTTTAACAAAGATTCAGATTTAAAATAAATGAAAGATACACTTTGAACATATCTCACCTACAAAAAAAATTAAAAAGTGACAGCTGGGTATCTACTGTATTTGATAAACATAATTTGGGAGAGGAAAAGCTATAGATCCAGTCATTCTGACTATATGATATAGTAACAGCTCTTTTCTTTACTATCCTATAAGAGCTTCTAATTAAGAGGCTCAGTAAAAGTTTCCCACTTATATATGTGCATAAAACACAGTTAAGCTACCACAAACACTAACAGCAGCAAATATTCTTTTCATGTCCCCAAGCCTGACTGTGTAAGGAACAGTATCCATTGGTTCTACTGTACCCGGACCTGATGCTGAAACTTCACTGGGTACCTTGAGGAGGTCTCAGCACTTATAAAAAGTTGAGACATACGCCTTGGCAGTTAAAATATCAGCAAAGAGAATAACTGCATAGGTTGGGAAAAATCAAGATCCTTTTATTACAGCATCAAACATCTGAAAAATTGGAATTTCTTTGAATAAAGTTGACAGGTCAAGTTAATTTGGATTCTGTGAAATGTCAACTCCTAATCATGGAGTTAAAGCAATTCTTAGTAAAAAGAACATACACAAAAAGAGTGCTTTGTTAAGCGGACAAGGCAGAAACTTCTAACTTCCCACACAGTCAGAGGCATAAACAATATTGATATCATAAAATTTAAAATGACCACTAACAGGCAACAAAAAATACAACCATAGAGATCTTTCATGAAACAGAGAGATTCCATCCCTCTACACATTCCTGACCCTTTTGTGCTAGAAAGCCTCCCAGGGATAAAAAACTCAGTATCTCCCAAGTCCCACCACTATATGAGTCTTACAGTTAATGAAAACTGGTTTTCTAATAGATTTCAATTCATTCTTCCAGCTTATCACACTATAAGCCTCTGATGGTCAAAAATATGGAAGAAACATCACTGGGGTATTAAGTGTGGCCAAAATTGATAAAATTTCTACATATTAAAATGTATGTATATATATTTATATGTGTGTGTATATGTACATATATATATATAAAACATCTACTTCTTGAACAATGCTGTTAGATTGCTCAGCTCAACTTCAAGAAAGCCAAAAAGTCAAGGTTTCTGCTGACCGATGGTTATTTTACATGTGTTATTCATCTGTCTCCTACAGCTCCTCCAACCGTTATCCTCCTTCTCAAGTCTCCAATCTCACTGCCTATGTTTCTGAGAAGCTAGAGGCCATTTGATATAAACTGCCTCAATTCCATGCCTCTCCATCTCAATATGAACTCATTTCTATTAAGCTCACCCCTCAGGAAAGATCAACCTCTTTTCCAAGAGAATCTTTTCACCTGAGATTTTGAACCAACCCATCTGAATTGTTTCTTAATATATTATTTGATCCTCATAGCCTTATGAAATAGATATTACTATAAATCTGTCATTATCTCATTTATAATGAGAATAAATGACTTGCCCAACATGATTTGGCATTAAATGACAAAGACGGGGTTGAAATCTTGGTTTTCTTTTTCCAAATTTTATAATTTCCTAATCATCTCTTCACTTTCATGTCAGCACTAACTTCTCCAGTTATTTATGTCACCATTTTCTCATAGCCCTGCCTCACATTCCACCTCCAAACCTCCACAACTTCAAATATTATCTCCCTACAGATGTTATCTTGTGACATTTAGTATAGTATGGTGTAGGAGTAAAAGCACAAGTTTGGAAATTAGATAGATATATGAAGTCCGGCTCCATCAATTTCCAGTTGTTGACTTTAGGGTAAATAACCCCTCAGTGAACCTCAGCTTCCTCAAACATAGCTGATGATAATACTAACCTGTCTTTCTTCATAGTTAAGTTTTATCATTTTAACATGAGGCGATATGGTTAGGGGCTAAGAGAATGGGGCTTTTGAGCCAGAATGACTAGATTTGAATTTTGGCTCAATACTTACAAGTTATGTGACTCCAGGTAGGTCTTTTAACCTTTTTGTGCTCCAATTTTCTCATCTATAAAACAGGGATGTAGTAGTACCTATCTCACAGAGTTGTTATAAGGTTTAAATGAAGTGATACCTATAGAGCACTTAGCAGTGTCTAATACATTGTAAGGCTCAATAAATATTACCTCTTAAATCACTAGATTGTAAGTCCTTTGTAGGCAGGGATGATGACTCACATCTGTGTTTCCCATAGCTCATACATCAAAGGAACTTAATAAATATTTATTGATGAATCATATTAGCTAAGCCTTGGACTCTGGATGCTGTAAGTTTAAGGCAAAACAAATATTTCTTCCCTGTCTGGCTTTTTATACCATCTATAAGCACACTGCAGTCAGTGGTCACTTTTCAGACTTACTTAACTACCCTGACAATTTTTACTACCAGCGACTCACTTTTAAGCTTAAGCAACCTACCCCAATGAGAATGCTTAGGTGCTTCGACACTGTACAAACTGACCACAATGGCAATTTAGTGTATTTTTTACCCTTGCTTCTCAAAAAAGATAAATGAGAGGCTTATTTTAAATAGCACGTTTCCAGGATTTAGGTAGCTAAACCAACAGCACAGTAATAAAATCTTCAGTGGGCTGAATCTTGGAGGTTTGGACATTCCCAAAATAAGAAGCCTTTCACCTGTAAGTCGAGCTGAAAAATCAAGGTCTTAAAATAATATATTACCATAACAGCCACGATGGTATAAAAGTCATAAGAAAAGGCAAATGGCAGACAGTAATTAGAATTAGAAAATGCCAATTTCCACAGCACGGAAACAATTTTGACCCAATCCCACCTCTTCTCAAGTTGAACTTGGGAGTTAGGCAGCTGTTTGTCCACAGGTCCCATTACCTAAACTAAGAAAATGAGGCAGGCTAAAGAACATCAAGTTGTGGCAAATCAACCATTCTTCCACTTTATATTTCACAAGAGATACCCTTGTTTTTCCTTCACAAAATACTAACACTAAGGAGCCCCATCACTTTTTATTAACTAAGAAGCATCGGAAAATGAAATCAGTAATCCTACTTTTTGACTTCAGCTCAAGAAGTAGATAAGGTTAGTGATATCAACTACCAAAGAGCAAATATTTTCAGAGCAATTCTAAGTCTCTGATTTTTTTTAAAATATGGTTTGCCTCTTAAATTACAAGACTGAGAAATTAAAAGAACTGTTCTGAGCCAAACTTGAGAAAATGCTTTTATAACAGCAGTATTAGTACCATAGCTATCATTTATTGAGCATTTACTTAAAAGTCAGGTACTAAGCTAAAAACATTTCTTCCTCAAAATAATCCTGCTATCATTGTTCTCAATTTATAGATGACAGTGAATGAGGGTAAGGGACTTGCCTACAATCACACAGAGCTATTGGAACAGTGGGACAGGAACCCGAGTCTAACTCTAAAGCAGGTGCTGGAAATTTGTTTTAATATGGTCCAAAAGCTACGAATGGTATTTATGTTCTTAAAGGTTTGTAAAAAAGAAAAGAAAAAGAGAAGAAAATGCAAGAGAGACACAGAGACCTATGGCCTATGTGATCTACAAATTTGACAATATTTAGTATTTGGCCCTTTACAGAAAAAAAGTTCAGACCTCTTTGCACCTTAAACCACTACATCACACTATCTCTTTCTATAGGAAAGAGGTTTCTGTGATTGGTTATTTTAACATCATAATACTCACTTGGCATTTAACTGAATTTAAGATGCCATTATTTTCTTTTTATGACCATCTACCCAAGAAGGGTAAGTTCCCTGGAGGCAGAGAATTTATATTTCTTTGTATTTTCTGTGCACAATACATAGTAGGCTGATTAGCGAACGTTTGTTGAGGATAGTAAATAAACCGCAAACTCTTATCCAGAGAAATTAAATAGAGATGCATAACTTCTCCAGCCAATTTAGCTTAAGGGGTGCTGCAAAATAAAATTAAAAAAAAATGAAAACTAATATGTCTAAAAACTAAGAATCCTAGGGAACAGAGAGGCTTAGAATTTTACTACCTTACAAATAAAAAAATAAGCCTGAGTTCATGCATTTTCCTTGCTACCCTTGAGATGCACATTTCAGAAACCGGTATTTACTGGAAAGTGTTGGGGGTAGGTACTTGGGGAAATGGCCTTTCGTACCTATCTGCATGTGTGAGACACAAAGCTCAACAAGCTCATCAGTTTAAGCCTGTTCCAAATGAAGATAATCTTTACCCCCGTACTGCACAGAAAGGATTGTCTACCGGCATCTCTTCAGTCACGTATACCCTCACAGGCATCTTAGATTAAGAGTCAGCAATATGAATTTTTTCCTCTCATGAGGCCCCAGCACAGGCCAAAATGCCTCTGAGCCTGTGGTTTGATTGCCTGTCTCTTCTCATAACCAAAAAATTACAAACTAACAAATAAGAAACCTCAAAAAAAAAAAAAGCACACCAAGGCACAAGAATTGAAGCCGTTTACTCAAAGAAACGTCAATAACCTCATGCCACTAGCAAGTCATACTGCATATGCGGGTTCCTAATGTCTGCTTGGCTGAACCGTCCTGATCATCGTATAGTACAACACACTGCTGGAAGACCTTTAACTCTTCCTTGTCCTCACCTTGGTACTCCTGAATTGTAAGGATCAACCATACATATGCATATCACATATTACAAATAATACATCAGAACGTCATTAAAAAATGCCTAAGCCTTCTTTAGCTTCTTTCGCGTTCTGGTTTTAACTTGGGCTAAATGAGAGTGAGGTCTTCTTTCTCACCTCTAAAGGACAGGGTGTAGCAAGAACTGGGTGATGGGTAAAAGCGGACACTGGCTCCAAAATAAGACAGGTTCTGAGCAGTAGAGATACTACTGCAGCTTCATTGCACCCTAAACAAACTGATACCCCAGAGAAATGGCTCACTAGGCTGTTTCTCCCTCCCCCAATCCTCAAACCAATCCGAGACACCGCACCCACTCCCTTCCCATTCTCAGTCTTGGATCCCAAGCTAGGTAGGCATAGGCATGGAGGTGAGGAAGAATGAAGGGGGTGGGGTCAGAGGGGAATAAAAGGTGTGGAAGGTAAAAGAAAGGGGGTGCGAGTCAGGGAAAGATGGGGGCGGGGCTGAGGAGGAAACAGGGTGAGCAGAGAACCAGGGGGCGTAGCAGAAAAAATGGGGGCGAGGGAAAGCAACGGGGTGGGGGAGGGGAGAGGTAGAAAATGGAAGGAATCAGAAAGGGAGCCCAACATAGGACAAGCAGGGCGAGGAGAGGAGGCGAAGCAACCGGCGGGCAGAGAAAGGGGGAGCACCAGGGACGGACGTGGAGGTGAGGCACTTGCCATAAATCATAGCCAGGCCGGTTTCATGCAGGAAGCGGGCCCGGCGGTGCTTGAAAAGCCAGATTGTGAGAATGGTGAGGGTGAGCAGCAGGATGAAGATGAGCAGGTTGGCGCTGTCCTGACGGTGGCTCTCCTCGGCTTGCTTCTCAGACACGATCTCTTCGTCCATGGCTCTCGCCGCTCTGTCCGCGCCGTCCGAAGCCCCGGCCCAGCCAAAGATGCCCACTGCAAGGAGCAACCAGAGCGGACGCGTGAGTTCGCGGGCCGGAGGGCCGCCGCCACCAACACCGCGGCGGACGGGCGCCCGCAGCCAGCCGCGCGGAGCCATGACTCCCCCCACTTCCCGCCCCGCTCCTCACCCGCCGCCGCCCGCGGTCAGACCACTCCCCGAGGGCTCACGGGAATGGGGCGGGGCCCCAGGGAAGCCGGCCATACGCGCGCCTCTGCCGCCGCTCTTAAAGGGGCCGCAACATTTCCAGTTAGCTCTGCACGGAGCTAACTTTTGTCCACCACCAGCTACCCCAGCACCGAATATGCACACTCAAGCACTGCCAGGGAATGAAGGCCATAGAATCTAGCCCACTGTCTTCTGGAAAAGAAACTTCGGCTCAGCGTAATCAAGCAGTTACAAATTGCGCTATGTCTACATTGATCCTATTCTTAGAGCTCTTGGGGGAATTTATTTTTCATAACCCGTCTCAATATTGTGCCTCAGTGTCTCTTAACAGGATAAGAAGTTGTTCCCTTGGGGATGGTCTAAATCTCCATCTCTGTAATTTAAATCGGATTCTCCTTGTTCTGTCCTCATTGGGAAAAACAACACTGCAGTAGCTCGTAGAAGAATGGACTCGAAGTCAAGGATTATGCGTGTGTCTGTATATTGAGTTTTCCTTAGATGTAAACATCTGATAAAAGTCATCTTTCACATCGGGAACCTGACAGAGAAACTCATAAATCTCACAGAGAAGATTCAACCGGTTTGCACTAAAATTACCCATTATCCAAAACACTCCCCTGGAAGAAGAAATCTTTTGTGGTGTGGCCCATCTTTCCCTCTCTTCTTGCTCTGTTTCCCTTCTATCTTAAAGCAAATTTCGCCAGCTCCGGAGGGTCACCCTAAGAAAGAAGACGCCTACCAGGAAGGAGTCCTGATGGCTAACTGGGTTCAAATTTTAAAACCTGGAGGCCATTTCTAAACAGGGACCTCTCACGCATGCCACCTGCGGCTTGCACTGAAATGCCTGCCTACACTGTGTTTCTGCCATCTGAGCAGGAGGTCCTGGTATCCTATTTCAACCAATAGGACTGGTCTGTTCCCTGTCCAATCAGAGCTGCACAGCTATATCCTAATTAGCATTTCTTTCCTTTTTTAAAAAATAATTTTTTTCCAATTACAGTTGACATACAATATTATATAATTTTAGGTGTACAACATAGTGATTAGATATTTATATAATTTACGAAGTAATCGCCCCAATAAATCTAGTACCCATCTGACACCATACATAATTATTACAATATTTTTTATTATATTCCTTATGCTATACATTACATTCCCATAACTATTTTGAAACTACCAATTTGTACTTCTTAATCCCTTCCACTTTTTCACCAATTCCCCAAACACCCCCATCAGACAGCCCTCAAAATGTTTCTCTGTCTCTATGAGTTTGTTTCTTTTTGTTTGTTTATTTCATTCTTTAGATTCCACATATAAGTGAAACCATATGGCATTTGTCCTTCTCTATCTGACTTACTGCAATCAGCACAATACTCTCTAGGTCCATCCATGTTATGGAAGATGGCAAGATTTCATTTCTTTTTATGGCTAATATTCTATTTTATATATGTACTCTTCTTTATCCATGCATCCATTGATGGACACCCAAGTTACCTCCATATCTTGGCTATTGTAAATAACGTTGCAATGAACATATGGGTGCTCATGACCTTTCAAAGTAGTATTCTGGGTTTCTTCAGATAAATACCTAGAAGTGATATTAGTAGATCCTTCTTTGTTGATATAGCCTTTGTTTTAGTCTATATTGTCTGGTATAAGTATTTGTACCCTAGCTTTTTGTTTGTTTAATTTTCAGAAAATATCTTTTCCATACCTTTATTTTTAGTCTGTGTGTGCATTCGATCTGAAATGAGTCTCCATTTTCTTATCTATTCAGCCACCTTATGTCTTTTGATTGAAGCATTTAATCCATTTACATTTAAGTGTTGACAAATATGTCTTTATTGCCATCATATTATTTATATTTTTTTATCTTTTTCTTCTTTCCCTTAAAAAAGTCCCTTTAACATTTCTTGTAATACTGGTTTGGTGGTGATGAACTCCTTTCACTTTTTTCTTGTCTGGGAAGCTCCTTAATCTGTCCTTTGGTTCTAAATGATAGCCTTGCTGGGTAGAGTAATCTGGGTTGTAGGTCCTTGCTTTTAATCGCTTTGAATATTTCCTGCCAATCCCTTCTGACCTGCAAAGTTTCTGTTGAGAAATCAGCTGACACTCTTTTTTTTTTAACACCTACAGAACCTGATATTCCTAGGTGGTCTCCCATCCAAGTACTAACCAGGCTTGACCTTGTTTAGCTTCTGAGATCAGATGAGATCGGGCACATTCAGGGTGGCATGGCTGTAGACAGCAACAGTCTTATGGGGACTCCCTTGTAGTTAACGAACTGTTTTTCTCTTTCTGCTTTTAAGATTCTCTTTGTCTTTACACTTTGGCATTTTAATTATGATGTGTCTTGGTGTGGGCCTTTTTGTGTTCATCTTGTTTAGGATCTCTGCATTTCCCATGCTTGTATGTCTATTTACTTCACCAAGTTAGGGAAGTTTCCCATCATTATTTTTTCAAATAGGTTTTCTATTCCTTGCTCTCTCTCTTCTCTTTCTCATACCCATATGATGTGAATATTGATAACCTTGATGTCCCAGAAGCACCTTCAACTATCTCACTTTAGAAGGGATTCTTTTTTTCTGTTTGCTGCTCAGATTGGGTGTTTTCTGATACCTTCTCTTCCAAATCGCTGATTTGTTCCTCTGCTTTATTTAATTTACTTTTGATTTCCTCTACTGTATTCTTCATTTGTTATTGCATTCTTCATTTCTGACTGATTCCCTTTTATGTTTTCTATCTCCATTTTTATGTTTCCTTCTCTTCATTGAAGTTCTCAGTGAGATTGTCAAGCATCCTTATAGCAAATGTTTTGAACTCTGGTAATTGCTTGTCTCCATTTTGTTTAGTTCTTTTTCTAGAGCTTTGTTCTCATCTTTCATTTAGAACACATTTCTTTGTCTTCCCATTTTAGCTGCCCTCCTATGTTTGATTCTATGTATTAAGTAGAGCTGCTATGTTTCTCAGTCTTAGTAGAGTGGTCTTATGTAGTAGGTGCACTTGGGGCCCAATGGCACATTCTCCTGGTCACCTGAGCTGGGTGCTCCAGGTGTGTCCCTTGTGTGGATTGTGTGTGCCCCTCCTGTTATAGTTGAGCCTTGTTTTCTATTTGCATGTCAGTGGAAGGGATTGCCCCTCAGACTGGTTGGTTGTAAGGAATGGCCATGATTGCAGTGGAGAAGCTGTTGTGCAGGGGCTGACTCTATGGAGTGGAGCAGGATTCGCTTTAGCAGGGCTCTGGTGCCTGCCCTGTCTGCCCTTTGGGTGTCTTGTTCCTAATTAGCATTTCATCTTACCAGTCAGGACAGTGCTTTTTGGACCAATCAAACTAGAGGATTTGGAGTCCTCATTTACATAAGAACAGGCCAATCAGGGACCTGGGGAGGAGGGATTTCTCCCTGTATAGACAGCCTTACTCTGGCCCAAATAACACACTTCCTTTTTCCACCAAAGACTGAAGATTGTGTTTCCCTGGCAAATGGACCTAACCAAGCAGTCTAGCCAGAGAGAGAGACTTTGCCCCAGGGCCCACCCCATAACCACCCTCACATCCATAATTGAGCTGTAATGCTACTGAGCTGTTCTATAGCTGTACTCTATCACAATTGAGCTGTTTGCAATGAATTAAGTTTCCTTCTTTGGCACACCCCAAATTAGGGATTCCTGTCGATGTTGAAATGGCACCAACAATCATCATTGGTTGACAGAAGTCATTTTTGGCACCATCTTTCAGCTCTTTTCCCAAAGGATATTTTCTCTGTTTTCAGCCTCTGAATCTCACACACCAGAATTTTCACGGTTCTCACTTCTCTGAGAACAGTGGATTCCTATTTTCCCTGTACTTCTCAGATCACTCTTTATTATGTGGGCTTTTTGTCCTCTCTAGACTTTTGTTTCTACCTCCACATGAATGAAGTGTAAATCCTAAGCCTTGACCTGCCATCCTCCCTTCAGGCCTCTACTTGTTACATACTAGATACATATCCTGTTCAGGCTCCTACCTATCTTAAAAAATAAAAAAAAATGTTTTTAAATGAGCTCATTATTTTTTCCTGGCAAACATTTATTCTTTCTCAAATTTTTCATACCATCAATGGTACCACTATTAATTCAATTCCTATCATTCTGCCTAGAATTCATGATTCTCAAACATTTTCATCTCATGGTGATATAACCTCCTGGTTAAAACAAGTAACATTTGGGTGATCCAAGCTGCCCTAGTGTAGACTCACTCCCACTAACAAGCTCTGTGAGGACAGTAAGTTTAAAAAAAAAGTGCTAGAATGGTGTTCAACTTCAAGCTGGTTCAAGAACTGTCCCAGTTACTGTCATCCTATTCTCCCCTCTTAGTATCTGGGTCTGTCTGTGCCTTCTCAGGAAACCTTGTGGCCACATATGCCCTGACTCCTGCCCAACCACATTGGCCTGTTCACACAGGGCTAGGCTTTGTAGATGCAAGAACCCCAGGTGAGGATCCTTCCCAATCTCCCCACTGCCCACTTCCAGATCTATCTTGGTCACCCCAGAAGACTAGCAAAGGGATTTACCTGCTTCTTCAGGCCTAACCACCCAATCCCAGGCTGTTTTGTCTCAGCACAAAACCAATTTTCCTTCTCCTAGTGTCTTGACTGACTGATTGATGGACTGATTTAATGGTGACATTGGTTAATGAAATTCAGTAAGTCTCAGCTGTACATCTTAACAGTAAGGCATATATTTAATTTACATTGTGTGTTCACCTCTCGTAGTTAGATTTCTTTCTGTTACCACATATTTGACCACTTTTACCCCATCTACCGCCCCCCACCCCCATCTGGTATCCTAGTGTTTGGAAGTTGAAAAAAACAAAGTCACAGTGTGCTTGCCTGACCATAGTTAGCAAGTCTTCACACCCCAGACTCTGCCTCTGTTTAAATGAATACAACAACTTAATAGGCATCCCCAGCAGCCTCTTTACATCACAGTTCCAGGAATCTTGAGTTGGCAATATTTTATCAACAGGGACAATCCCCATGAGCCTTCAGCTCCTCTCAGAATATGCTTTTCTTTCAACAAAACACTGCCTTATGCTTCTGAATCTCGCCACCCACTTTCTCCTCTCACTACTGTCCTTCTTGCCAATCCTTTTGTGTACTCTTTGGAATGCCCTCCATTATGAACAAACTACCCAATCCTCTCAGATGCTGCACTGATGCTCCCTCCATCTCTTTCTTTTAACAGTACCTGAATGTCACCAGGGACATTGCATTCTCTGAAGCTGTTTTAAGTCATTTTCTCACCACCCATACACAGATATACACAACTCACGCGCCCTGTATCATATGGCCTGAAAGAGAAGTTGGCATTTAGCTTACTTCCCATTGTTTTTCTAAGCTCATTACTCCTACACCCTTCACTGAAGGTGAACAATGTCTCCTGTTCTTGTTGCTGTCATCTGATGGCTGGCTCCCTGGTCACTCCGCCACATTCACAGAGGACTTGGGCATTTGGTTTACAGCTTTTTCTCCCCAACACCAGCTCCCTCCACCCCAGCCCTGCCACCACCCTGGTTGACTTCCATGCTCATACGGACAAGTCACCTGGAATCCAAACTTTGCCTCCTCTTTCCCTGGGGAAATTAAGATCCTCAAGAAAATAGTCTTCACTTTCCTTACCTTGAAATCTACTTAAACATCTCGTCAGTGCTCATTCTTTCTTCCTCCCCTCCAGCCTCACTGGAAGAGGTGTTTCCTCCTCCCTTATGAAACTAATGCCTCGATCAGTACTCTGCATTCCATCATCTCCTCCATGCCTCTTCCCTGGAGAGAAAGATTGTTTCTACTCCAACAATCATCTCTCAAAGAAGAGAGGGTAGAAAAAGACCCAGTCTTAAGGCAGTAATACAGAGAATGCCCATATTCAAGAAGTAGAACAAAGGCTAGGTCACAACTATCAGTTAGAACCCAGCATAATTATACTGGAGTTTTCAGTTTCTTTTCCAAACATATCAGCCCAATGTGCTAAAAAAAGCAAATAAAATTTTCTGTGTCATTTTTGGTATCCAGGCTATTTGAAATGAATAATTACATTAACTTTAGACAAGTAACCTAAGATACTTTGTGCAGATGTGGTAATGAAACCCTGAGAGAGATATTAGTAAATCTGGAAATAGACCAGGGAACAATTAAAATAATCAAAGGGGAGAAGCAACTGATGTTGTAGGTAAGACTAAAGAAATAAAGAACTTCAGTATAGAAAAACAGCCAGAAGAGTCAACAGCAGAAACAGTGATAATAATAATTAACATTTATCGAGTGCTTGCTATGTGTAAGATTATTCTAAACAGACTATATATGTCTTCTCAATCCTGACAACAATCTTATCAAGTAAATACTATTATTATCCCCACTTTACAGAAGGGCAAACTGAGGTGGAGTAAAGTTAGGTAAATTGTCCAATCTCCCAGAGGTAGTAATAGAGAAGCAAGGATTCAAACCGAATCTAATTCCAGAGTATATGTTTTTAACCATGGTATTATGGACTTTGCAGCAAACAAAACTTAAAGATCTGAATCAAGTACCATAGTTTTGTTTAGGAAGATTCAAAACTCAAAACACCAAGAAACCACTTAAAGCTTTCTTTAAGAGTAATATATTGTTTTATCATTGAATTTCTTACAGTGAACACACATCACTTTTGTGTGTAATACATTGTTTTATCTTTTGAATTTCTTACAGTGAGCACACATCACTTTTGTTTTGTAAAAAAATGAGAAGATGCAATTTCAATATAAAAATTAAAAATACTAGTTTACTCAGAAGGTAGTAAACAAAGAATTTGTAGAATTTGTTACCCAGGGAGTTTGTAATAAATATAAGTACCTTGAAGAAAGGTTTAGTACCCTGAATAAATATATGTCTATCATAGTCATTAGTTTTGAACCAGGTAGGAAGGGACAGAGTGCGGTAAGTGGAAGGAGAATCAGCATGGAAAATGGAGACATGAATGAGTGGTATATGAAGTTGTTTGTGTAGTTTGGTGGCATGTAACAAAGTTAATTAACTTGAAGATAATTCTGGAATTGCATTGGTTTCTCTTTTCAACTGACCATTGTGGGGAAATGAAATGAGTCTTCATAAATAACATCTGGGTAGGAAACACTCTTTGAAGATCATTATTCCCACCTTTAATAATATCCACATCATTTATCCCCTGTGCATATGGAAAATGGCCATTTCTTTGAGAAAACTAAAGGCATTTCTGGTGTCACCTAGGAATTTAAATGCTTTTTCTTATGAAGTTTGACTTTCGTTCCAAGAGCTCATGAAAACAGTGCTGCCACTAGCTGTACTTTGTACCTTTGAGATTAATTCAGACCTAGAGGACAATGTGTGAGTGTACCCAAGGTACTTATTTGAATGATACCATCCGGTCCATGGCAACTGCGACTACAAATATCTTGGCTATCTTTTAGTTTGAGATTCACAGGTAAGACAAAATCCCATTCCATGACTATGAGTTAACCACTTATTTCTAGAATATGTAAAACTATTGTAGTTCCTTTTGCTCTCAGTACATGAGTAAGAGTCAAAGGAAGAGAGTGGTGAATGCATTTTAAGAAGGTAGTGAAGAGAACAAAAATTAATGCCTGGACACACACAGGTTACTTCCCTGAACACTAAGATAACATATCAGTGGCTTATACAATATCTGATTCCTTACTTGCTCTATCTTTTTCCCCACAATATCATCTTTTTAAAATAAAGGAATAAGATCGCAGCTCCTTTAAGAAACCTCCTAAACAGTTTCTGCTTCAGATTAATTAATATTTGAAAAGGTAACTTAAAAGGTAACTTAATACCTGAAAATGTTAATTTCAATTTGAGGATTATCAAAGCTAAAACAAAGCTTTAAGATTTTTTTTTTGCTCAACTATCTGTTCTATCTTGTTGCCTCCCAGTGGTGGATAAGGAAGTACTTTTCTGTCAAGTACAGAGAGATTATTTCCTGGTTTTCCCTGATAGTGAGGTTTTAAAATAGAACTACATTTGTAAGGAATACACAATACTTTACTTGACATTGATCAAGTACTGTGTCGAATCTTGGCTTAGAGGTGAAGAAATTGGAGAGTTCCCAGAGAAAAAATAATGACCATAATTAAAGGTTTGTAAATGAGATCCAAGACAAAAACTATATAGGTAAAAGTGAGGAAATCTGATCATTCTTGGAGGCTTTCTTTATTTCTAGTTTTTTTTTCAGCTTTGAGGAAGCTCAAGTATATCAGAAAATGTTTATCATCAATCAAAGGCTTATTAAAATTTATGAGAGCATATAAGTCCACGGGGATTTTGGAACCCAATTCAAATTAAAAGAAGAATTCTCTATAGAGATCCTTTCAAACAAGGGTACATCCGTCGCCCACCATTCTTTCCCATAATTTATTAAATTCATTTAACAAACATTTATTTGAATACCTATCATGTGACAGGCAATGTTCTAGACATAGAAATCTCTATCCTCTTGCAACTTACATTCCAGCGGGGTAGAGAGACAGTGAACAACAATAACAAAAGAAATATAATAAGTAAATTAATTATAGAGTATGCTAGAAGGCGATAAAAATAGAGCAGGTTAAGGGGATCAGAAATATGAAGATTGCAAATTTAAAAGAGATGGTCAAGGTAGACATCGTCAAGCAAGATACAGCGAAAACGTAGAATTCTGACAGGGTTGAGGGGAAAAGAATGGTGATTACGCGATGCATTTACCTTGTGATATGCAGTTTACAATCCTGTGCCAGTCAGGGGGCACTGGAGGAGTTGGTGCAGAGTTTGGAAAAAAAGGATAAAATCCATTTTGGCCATATTAAGTTTGAAGTGCCACAAGATAGAAATAAATGTCCAGCAGGTAATGCACGTTTGGAGCTGAAGAGAGACATTTGCGATAGAGATGTTGATTTGGAACCACTGTAATGTCTCCAATGGCTGAAGCGGTGGAAATGAATAGGTGAACTTGCAAAATAGCAGAATGGAAAGAGGTCAAGGGGAGAACCTCACTGTCGAATGTCTACATTTTTCAGGAATAAAGAAATAAAGAAAAATCGAGAAAGGAGAGTACATTTTATTCTAATCAGAGAGACAGACTGAGAGACACAGAGACAGAGATAAGATGGGCCTGAGTTGTTACCATCCTTTTATTCCTCCTCTTTCATTTCTCCCTAATGTAAACTGGTTTTCTTCATGACAAAACACTCCCGCTGCGCTACATCCCTTTGGGCGTGAATCCTTCATAAAGACCTTTTGAAGGTAAGCAGAAGGGAACTAACTTTAGCTGAGGATCCCCCTGAGCGTGACACGTGTTTAGGGCTCCAAATCCCAGGCTGTTTTCCTTTGCACCCCACCCGCCTCTGCTTTCACAGTATTGTCTCCTTCCAGAGTGCTGGTTCCCAAAGGGCTGATGCATAGGAAAAGTCAACAGAAAACAAAGGACACAGCTTGAGAGAAAAGCCAAACAAACAAATGAAAATCCCCTGCTGGGGACAGAAAACCACCACCGAGGGCCTTTGACCACCCCCTCCAGCCTACCGCTGCTCTGCCCTACCCCGGCCTTTCCTCAGGCCCTGCCCTTTGCCCCGCGGCCCACGCTCATTTGCTGGCGCCCTTCCTCTCCGCTTCCCTATTGGTCCGCTCTCGCCTCTTCTTTCACCCACCGCTCAGCTCCGCCCCTCCCAGAGGCAGCGCAGCGCAGGCACTCGTGAACCTTTTTCAGTGTGCTTTTCCTTTCTTCCCGACATTCTTGTTTCCGCTTTCTCAAGGTTCTTCGTTTTTTTCCATCTCTGCGAGACACTTCGCAATCAGGGTCCAGTGACGTCATCTCTCTGCGCTGCGCATACACCCGCCTGTGGAAGAGGGAACTGCTTCGCTGTCCTTCACTGCTTTTGTTGGGCTGCTACTCGTCCGGAATCATGGCGCCGTCGCTGTGGAAGGGGCTAGTGGGCATTGGCCTCTTTGCCCTAGCCCACGCGGCCTTTTCCGCTGCGCAGCGTAAGTGCCTGAGGGATGCACGGATTGCTCCTGTGCTGCACTCCAGGGGCGGTGTGTGGGCGCATCCCAGAGGAAGTGTCAGACCAAGTGTCCCAGGAAGGGTCATTCAAAACCTTAGAGTTTGGGGGTGATTATGAGAAGCGGTGTGGGGCTCCTCAGTGAAAGATCGAAGTAACATTAGAAGTGGGTGTCTGGGAGAGGGCTCAGAGCATGACTAGCGGGCTGCAAGGTCGGCAAAGAGGGAGTCTATCTGGGAATCCAGGGCAGGTGATGTCAGATCCAGCGTAGGGGCTGATCAGGCGAAGTGTCACATTGAAGACCTCGGATGCTCGTGGTCCCATGACAACTAGGTGGACAGCATCTTGGGCACTCCTGGGCTGTTCAGGCAGTGACTGAGAAGTTAAGTGACCGTTTGCCTCATGGAAGGACACAGGGGAAAGAGCGCCGGACTGGTAGTCCGAAGAGCTGGCTATTAAAAACTTGTTTTGCCGCTAAATCTGTGACCTTGGGCAAGCCGTGTTCCTTCTTTGACGCTTCATTGAAGTGGATTTTAATTTATGCCCTTTCTATGTCACAGAGTGGTTGAGAAGTTTAAATGAAAGAAAGAGTAGACGTACTTTATCATACAGATAAAATTGTATCATCAAGAAGAAAGTTGGAGTCCAGCAGAAGATACAGTGCAGTCTTGAGACAGCTGGTCTGTTTTAACATCTTCCTTCTCTCCTAGACCCAGGGTCTGCAAATTCTGGCATGTGGGCCAAATGCAGCCTCCCTTCTGTTTTCATACTGAGCTAAGCATTTTTTTACATTTTTAATTTGTTGGGGGAATAAAGCACAAGAATATCTTATTATCCATGACAGTTACATAAAATTCAAGTTTCAGTGTCCATCAATGAAGTTTTATTGTCACACAGTCACACCCATTCATTTAGGTATTGTCTGGCTGCTTTCTAAAGGCAGAGTTGTGTGTACTTGTGATACAGTATGGCCTGCAAAGCCTAAAATATTATCTCACCATTTACAGGTAAAGTTGGCTGACCCCTGTCCTAGCCTATAGAGCATATGAGAGCAGGGACAATGTATATTTTTTGTTTATTGCTGTAATCTTAGTGCCTAGCACAATTTCCCTCACCATAGGTACTCAATAAATTTGTTAAATGAAGTAAAAAAATTCAAACTTGAACTTTGTTCCTTTAGTTGCTAGATTACTTTTCATCTTCAGGAATGAAGTAGAAAATGAAATGTGAATTCCTTCAAAGCTCCAATATTTTTCAAGTGAAAACCTTTTGTTTCTTTATGATTAAAATAATCCAATTATTTTAACTACTATTAATGTATACATGTATTATGACATTGTCTGAAGGAAATCCAACTTATTTTAAAAATAAATTTTTATTTAGAAGTTTTCAATTTATAGAAAAGTTGCAAAGATACTACAGAGAGTTCCTATACACCCCTTACCTAGTTACCATGGTATATTGTCACAACTAAGAAACTGACACTGGTATATTACTGTTAACTAAAGTCTAGCTTTTATTTAGATCTCACTAGTTTTTCCATCAATGCCTTCTTTCTGTTATAGGAATCAATCCAGAGTATCACATTGCATTTAGTTGTCATGTTTCCCCAGTCTCCTCTGTTCTGTGATGGTTTCTCTAAAGCTCCAATCTTTAATGATAATAATAGCTAACATTATTAAGTGCTTACCAAGTGCCAGGGACTGAACGAAGCACATTACGTATATTATATAATTCAGTCCTACCAAAAGTCCTGTGAGGTAGCATTACATCTTATTATTGTCTTTGAAAGATGAAGAAATTGAGACACACAGCTAAGAAACATGCACACAATTACGGAGATGAGAAACAGCGGGACCAGGATTTAAAGACAAGCAGTTTGACTCCAGAGTCTTATGTGTTACACTGCCTTATAAAATTCAGTCCTGATGAATTGTTTGAAATGACGCTGTGCTTAGGTGCTAGAGGTACAGTGACACCCTAAGGGAGTTCAAAGTCAAGTAGAGAAACAAATGGATCAAGAAATAATTACAAAGGAAGAAATAATTACAAAAAAGTGATAGATGCTATGCTGAAAGTATGTAAAGATATATGGAGACTGGAGTAGTCCTAGAGCCTCGCTGCTCAAGTGAGGTCAACAGTTGTAATCACCTGGGAGCTTGTTAGAAATGCCCGCCCCAGATCTGTGGAATCGGAATCTGCATTTCAATAAGATCTCCAGGTGATTTGTGTTCACATGCCTTTGAGAAGCACTGCCCTATAGGGGAGGGTAGGGTTCTGTGGAGTGCTGTGGCATTTTCTACAATGGGCTTCAGCTCTAAAATTTTAAGGTACTAGGGCAAGATCATTGAAGTCCAACCTCTTAGTTTTACAGATGAGGAGATGCCTGGTTAAAGGCAATGTTAGAGTCAGTTTAGGCTTCATGCAGAGAAGAAAGCTAGCTGGGAACTGAACAGACAGTAGGAAGTTAGCCAAAACCTATTTTTGGTATGGGTTTGATTTTTCTTTTATACTTATGATAAACCCTGTAAGAGAAAACTTCAGAAATGTCTCTAAACACATTCTCTTTTAAGTCACGTTCACTCAAAACAATTAGTTTGTTTTTAAATTCACAATATATTATTGACTAGGGATTGTGCAAGATTTCTGTAGAATTAGGATTTTGTGTTTTTATGTATCCAGTGAGATGAAAATGCCTTGTAGCATTTGTCACTGCAGTGGGACCTCTTTATAATGCTCAATTGGAAAGACTAATATTTGCCTTTGAGGCTAATTGTATCATGTCATATTGTGGCAGCAGATAACATACTATGATAAGGAACTTTATTATGGCACAGTGCCTATCACATATTTCATTTAATTTTCACATTATTCCCATTTTACTGTTGCAGAAACTTAGGCAGTGAGAAGATACTGTATTTCTTTAATTCTTAGACACCCTCCCACTCCTCCATTTTAACATTCTGAAATTGAGATACATGTTACATTACATTGAATGAGATAATGTCAGTTACATTAAGTTGAAGAGCGGGTTTTATGATCCAGGCCTATCAGCTTCCAAATCTTGATTTTTTTCCTTCATACCTTGCTGCTTCCTAAGACTAAGGCAGCAGCAGCAGCATTATAATTTAATCACAGAGGCAGAAATTGATGTCCTGGATTTTTTCCCGTTCCACTACTCCCCCAGTATATTCTCAGGAGAAACATTTTTGTACCAATTCTATGTGATGGTGGTGTTCTTTCGGAGTTGAGATTTTCTGTAGGCTTATTAATTTTAAATAATGTGATTTCTGTGACCAGTTAGTGAAAGAAATGGATTCTAGTTTCAGATGATTCTAGTTTTCTTGTAGTAACAAAAGAAAAATTATGTTTAGGTATTTTGTGCTCACACTTAACCTGTCACTCTTACCCTGTTTTATAAGGTAACAAAGCAGATCATGATGAGAATAAAACAGTTCAAGATCAGGCTGACAGACTTAGAAGATAGAGGTTTTTGAGGAATCTAGAATTCGCATTACTTTATGTAGCATATAAGTCAGCTGCTTCTTTGGTATATTGATTTGCTTGCATTTTAAGAAAGAAAAATGGACTACAATTTCCATAATGGTATGCTTCTGGTTTATAGATCGTTCTTATATGCGATTAACAGAAAAGGAAGATGAATCACTGCCAATAGATGTAAGTTGATCATTTATATTCTATTAATATATATTAAAAAAATTAGCCATATTGCTTACAATATTTTTTACTGGTTTTTATTCTCTTAAAATTTCCTAGACATGAAATTACACCTGTACTCTACTTTTTGTCACTCATTGTAAAACCCAAAGATTTGGAAACAAAAGATTTCTGTTTGGTTTCTAGAACTGTAGTTTAAATAGTCTTTCTAGACATTGCTCTGTCCATAGTCAGAGATGAACTTAAAAAGTTGATTATTTGACTTTATTTTTTGAAAAGTTCCTTTTTGTATAAAGTTTAAGAACAAGCAAAACTAACAAAATATTGTTTAGGGACATAAACATAGGTGATAAAACTAAAAATCAAGGAAATTTTTTAGGCTAAAATGACATGTGAGCTTCACTCATAATTTTTATCTTTATTTAAATTTAAATTACGAAATAGTAAATTCTTTGTAACAGAATCAAGCAGTAACTGTAAACAGTAAAACTGACCTTATACCAAAAAAAAACAGAAACAAAAAACCCAACAACATAAAAACTGACCCCCCACTGCTTAGCACTTCTATTCTGAACAATTTGGAGCATACCAGTAGTTTAGTTTTCTTCTTGTGCATAAACAACATTATCTTTATTTATGTCTGTATAGTTTTACTTAATCAAAACACTCAGAATTTTTCTTTAGAAATGGTGTTATGCATTTTTGTATATATGTATAATAATTAGATTTTTATTAATTTATCTTGATATGTTTTCACGATGACTCATAGATTTACCACATTCTTGTTAATGGTACCTGTGATTGCATCATATGAACTAGATCTTGGTATACTTGGTAGGAATGTAAACTAGTATAATGTATGACATTAGAATTTAATTTATAAAGTTAGAGTAAAAGCTTGTGGCTTATTTCGACTTCAGTTGTCTATGATTAAAGTTATGGTAGATGTGGTTATTAAATCATTCTCCCATCACCTTTGCTTTGTAGATACACACACACATTCATTTATATTTATTTAAAATAAATTTCTTCTGTTTACAAATTGGAAAACTTGAAAAACAGAAAATAACAATCAAGAAAATAAAATATGCCTGTAATCCTGTGTTGGTTAATATCAAGCATTGCAAGTTTTTGCTTGCACAACCTCTTTGGAAAGAAGTTTAATATTATCTAATAAAGTTGAACATGCATATACTCTATACCAGTAATTCTACTCCCATGCACCAAGAGACATACACAGGGAGATCCATATTGACATTGTAAAAGTAACACACAGAAAACAGCCTGTATAACCATCAACAGTGGAATGGATACGTTGTGGAATTTTCATACAGTGAATTACAAAACACAACGAAAATAAACAGACTTCAACTGTATACTGCAACAGGGATGAATCCCATGAAACAGTTCAAAATAGGGAAAAGTAAGCAATATATGTTTTAGAGGTACGTACATAGCTAGCAAAGTTATAAAGAAAAGCAAAGAACTGATTAATACATAATTTGGAATAATAGCTAACTTTGGGAGGGATGATTAAGGATATAATTACAGAGGGACACATAGGACTTGAAAGGTACTAGTTATGTTCTGTTTCTTAAGCTGAATGGCTCAGTACCTGTTTCTGCTATTTGAACAAAACCCACAACTATTTTTGCAGCCAATTTATAGACGATTTTATTGTGTTGAAGTTCAGATCATTTAAAATGAGAATTGACTCCTTGATAGGATCTGCAAGAAATACCTGTTAGAGGCCAAAAAGAGATGGAGAGATATTTGTAAATTTTTATAATAATATTTGTATGTTATTTAGTAACCTCAATCTTTATACTCACAGATAGTTCTTCAGACACTTCTGGCCTTTGCAGTTACCTGCTATGGTATAGTTCATATTGCAGGGGAGTTTAAAGACATGGATGCTACTTCAGAACTAAAAAATAAGTAAGTCTTTCTTTTTTTTTTGTAGGCATTTAATTTCTTAGGGGCTTTTACTTCATTTACATAATTTTAAATATATGTGTTCTGGTACAGAAAAGTTGTTTTTGTTTTTATATTTTGACTATACGGTCTTTATGAGTAATGAAGTAAAAATATCGAGGCAGTGTTTGATATGATAGGAAGAATGGATGTCGAGTGACAGATTATTGAAATTAGAATAAGATGTTGTATTATGGTTGCTTAAAATTATTTGTTGGTTGGTTGGATGGACAGTTGGATGGAAATAGATATATAGGAAGATATTTCCTCAGAAAGTTTTTCCTTCCTTCCCCACTCCTTTTCTCCTTCCCTCCCTTTCTTTCCCTCCCTCTCTTTCACTCTCTTTGTTTCCCTCCCTTTCCTTACCCCTCTGCTTCCTTCCTTTTGACTCTTTTTATCCTCTTGTCCCAGCTTAGTCTTGGGAAGAATAAGGGGTCTCTGTTTCCTCTATCACTTGAACCTAGTCTGTTACATAAACTACTCTTAGGCCCTTTCCTATCCCTGAATTAAAATATATTTGTTACTCTGCTTTCTTTTTTCTCCTGTACTTCTTCTAAGCTATTTTTTTCTGACTTGACTTGCTTTTATTTTTTATATTTCTTACTTTCATAAAGTCATCCTTTAGCTTTATTTAATTCCATCTCTGGATTTCATCCACTTTCTTGATCCTGGAAAATTTACAATATTTCCTTAGGGGGATTCACAATAAACATTTATGTGTTAGAGGAAACATACCCTCTTTTTACTTTTACTTTTTAGTTTATATTGTAGATAGTTACATCTCAGGCTTCCTGTTTTATATGGGGGAATGCTTGGAATTTTAGGTGGGCTGACTTTGAGACTTGAGTTTTTATCAGAGGAGGAATTATTTTTTTCAGGAAAATAATATTTAAAAACAAACCAACTAAAAGCCATACACCTACGTACATGTAGTCTAAAAAGAACTTTTTTTAGACTACATATCTCCCTCTGGAAAAGAAGACAGGATACTTCACTATCACCACCCACTACTGCTCTTACAAAGAGTCTGCTAAGAATTACAGGCAAGGGGCCAGTAAAGAAAGAAGTAAAACAGAATCACATGAAGTAGGTGGTAGCAAAATATATGAGTTTGGACAACAGCAGGTACAGAAGGGCCAAAGGAATTTTTTCATTGTACTTGAAAGATTCTTGGAAAATAGATCTGTGAAATGATCATAGAGCTTGAATAGTGAGGGTCAAATGAAAATAATCAAAGGTACAATCTCTATTGTTTTTTTTTAAAAGACTATTTGTCATGGGCTAGTGTTAGATCTACAGAGGTGATTAAAGTTTAGCAATTATTTGTGTTAGTCATAGACACTGGAAGGAATGGCTGAAAAAATATTCGAGGGCTCTCTATTGCTTTACTAAGTTTATTATTTTCCTTATACGGAAAAAATGAGATACAGTATGATTTCATGGATTTAAAGTTTAAAATATAACCCATAGTAAATTCATAATTCATCAGAAGCCTGCTTATTTTCAAATAGGCTTTTATAAAGTTAATCTAAAATTGATGCTTTTTTTTTTAAGGACATTTGACACATTAAGGAATCACCCTTCATTTTATGTATTTAATCATCGTGGTAGAGTACTGTTCCGGCCTTCGGATACAACAAATTCTTCAAACCAAGATGCATTGTCCTCTAACACATCATTGAAGTTACGAAAACTTGAATCATTGCGTCGTTAAGATTTTTACAAATCATAATATCAGCACAGGACACAGAGATGAGATATTGGAGTTTGGGGTATAAAACACTCCCCCTCCATAAGTATTTATATTGATCTTTCAGATATAATTTAAAAAAAGTCTATGGCCATTGTTTGTACACCTTTAAATCATTGATGCAGTATAAATTATCTGTGTAAGGAGTCTTTGATCTTCATAATGAGAATTCCTTATTTCATTTGAAACAAATTCATATCTTTTGTAAAAGTCACTGTTTTGAACACATTTTTTGAAAAAATGTTGATGGTTTTGTAATTATTTATTTTCTTAGATTTCTTTTGCACTACAGTTTCTAGGATCCTTTTGGAAATAGTGTGACTACTGCATTTTGCAGCATGAATGATAGAAAAATGGTCTTCAGTTCTTAACAACAAATGGACTTCTCTAAAGAAATTTTAAAAAGGTCACTTATCAATTTTTCTTATGCCTCCTAAAAGGTGTCTCTGCTTCAGCAGATACTTATCAGTTTTTAATTTATCCATTACTTCTTACCCCACCCAACTCCCATATACCTTCTAACATCAGCTGTCTTATTTCATCATTTCTCTGGGGTTCTATGTGCAGTAAGTAATTTTTGCATCCAAAATTCTTTATCATAACAAATATTTTTAACAAAGTCAACATGCTGTAAAGCTACTTGTGCATTCTTCATCTATCTGTAAAAATTTCCCTAATTGGTTATGTAGTGTAATAATAGTTGTAGACAAGAAAGACCATTTGTGATTTAATTATCCTGCCTTTGTAGATGGCTAGTAATCACTGAGGAAAACTGATTACTTGTCATTAGCTAGTTTAATTTATTCAAAGTCTGTTATTTTGTTGCGTACTATACTAGTGAATCAGTAAAGATAAACTTGTCATTAAAGGTAGACTTCAAAGGAATTGGGCCAAATATGTTCTAAATATTTGGAACTAATATCTTTAATTTAAAAAAAATCAAGGTAATATAAGAAGTTGTTTTGTAGCTTCCGATATGTAACAGGCTTAGAGTTTTTCATCTTTATCATATGTTGCTGAAGATGAGGGAGAGGATAAAGAGTAGAATTTTTTTAGAAACAGTGATTTTAGTTTTAGGGAAATTTGGTTAGCTCTTTGATCTGCAGAAAGCTTAACATTTCTTTGTAGAGAACGTTGCTTTTATTGAATTCTACAGGTATGAAAACATTGCTTATGTTGAATTGTGTAGATGTAAAAGGAATAACTGCAGATTTGAAAAGGAAATGTGCTTTAGGTGAGTCATATGATGTCCTTAAGCTTGGTGGCATTTTTTTCCATTAGAAATGAACCTTAGCTCTTCTATTCTGCCTAGGAACACACAGCCCCAAAGCAGGAGATTATTTTGTCATTGAGTTTTTATTGTTGTTTAGTTTTGTTTTGTTTTGCCAACCTAGTCTGTCTGTGGAACACTGACTCTGCTCTTTAAGGAGAACAAAGTTAGAAATCTTATGATAAACTAAAATAATTTAGAAATGAGTTAAAAATGTGAAGTCAGAGGTTAAAATGTTGATAATATAATAATAGTGTGCAAGAAACAATTTTCTTTCATCAGGCTTGTAGACCATTTCCTTCGGTATGACTTGATTTGCTTGGGGCTGTCTTTCTTTACTAATGTGTTTTTATGACTTTATTAAGATATAATTCACACACCTTACAGTTCAGTCATTTAAAAGGTACAATTCTGCACTGGTTGCGCAATATCACAAGTTGTGCAATCATGACTGCAGTCAATTTGAGAACATTGTCATCACTGCAAAAGAATCCTTATACCCTTTAGCAGTCACATCTCATTTCTCCACAATGCTTCCTGGCCCCAAGTAACCATTAATCTACTCTCGGTCTCTATGATTTGCCTATTCTGGTCATTTACTATAAAGGGATTCATATAATATCTGGTCTTTCATGACTGGCTTTCCAAATATGGTTTTGTTCTATGTGGAGTAAGAACTTATCATCTTGAGAACTGTGACTACTGTGAAAGGAAGTGGTTGGTAGATGTAAGGACAGAGGGTCAGATACCTAACAGGTTTCTTAGTTAATCTTATGCTGAATTGTCTTTCCTTATAGCCAGGCTTTCATGATATACTACTAATAATATTTCGGCTAGTCTCTAGAATTGAACTCTTTGCCTGCCTAGTCAGGAAAGTCCTGCTAAAAATGGTGTCAAATAATTTGGCAAACAATTGACATAGCAGTTTTCAGCCATGTCTAACTTTGCTAGCAGCTGTGTACCTCGAGCCAAGTAAGCTCCCCAAAATTCTTCTTTACTTTCCTGCAATGAATTTCTGCTGTCTTTTAAAAGTATGTATCATTGAGCTAAAGGTGATTTGAGTGCATTGTAACAGTGCTAAATGAATTATGTTCAGAATTTATTTATAATATGAGACAGTCCGTGACTACCTAGGGTAGTCCCAAAAATGTTGACTGTGAACAGTGACATTCAGAAGTTTGAAGGCTCTCTAGAATATAGGGAGAATCACTTTTTAATAATCAGGGAACCAGCCAAATGCTATAGGCTAATGGCTCAGTTGCAGAAAATGCAGATCAGCGAATTGGAGACTGATGCTCTGTAACTCCCTAATAATTGTTTCCTAAGCACTGTAGTTTCTTTTTAAGTGGCATGATAGCATCTTCCTGGTTGGTTGTGGCCTATTTCCATGATGTATTCAGTAGTGTTTGTTGTGAGCATCAATGCCTGTAACACCAAGCTAAACACATTCTTTTGGATATGTTTTCTCTCTTTAAATGATCTTGCCCTGTCTAATAAATAAATGATTGTCTCACCTTCACCCTGTTTTTAGTAGTTTTTTTCTTTTTTACTTTTAATCTTATTTTCTTCTGCTTCTCTGTCTCCAGAAAAATGTAAGAGCTAATTTTATGACTTTTTTACCAATGTGATGCTGTTTTACTAAATTCAATGGATACTATACTTTTTTGCTGTATATGTAAAGTCTTATTGCAATTTTATGTTTTTTGGAGTTGAAATAGAATGTGTAATATCATTTATATTTATAAATTATCAAATGACTTTTAGGGTATAAGAATTTTGGTCCTTGAGTAACAGTGTCTAATCTTTCCATCACAAATTTATTATATAGCCAAACTGCCATTACAAAATGTCACTTTATACCACTTTATACTTAACAGGACATAATAGTTAAAGCATTAGGAGGCAAATCTAAAGTTTCCTGAAAATTCAAGGGGAAGTTCTAGTTTGCACAACTTAGCACTTATCTGCAGTATTTAAAAAAAAAAATTGCACTACCAGTATTTAATTCTGCCTAGAAATATCTCAAAATTATCTCCTAATCAAATGTTCTTTAAAGAGGAAAAAAGAAAGATAATATATGCACTTGGCAAAAAAATCAGATGGTACAGAAAGGTATGAAATGAAATTTGCCCCCTTCCTTCTTATTCCTAACACCTCTCTCCAAAGGTAACCAGCTTAAAGTGTCTTGTACATTATTTCAGGAAAAAAATTATTTGCTAGCAAATGCATACTTTAAACAAAGTTTACATTAATGGAATCAGATGGCATACAATCTGTACCTTGCTTTTTTTGCTGTCTTTTAAGATCTTTCTGTATCAGTATGTATAGAAATACCTCATTCTTTTTAATGACTGTGGTATTCTGATGTATGAATGTTATAAATGTTTGAACATTTTACTGTTGTTAAACCATATTGCAGTGAACATACTTGTACATATAATGAGATTATACCGACAGGGTTCATTCCTAGCAATAGAATTGCTGGGTCAAAGGGTATTTTTCATTTCATTTCAGTAGTTACTGCCAAATTGTTCTCCAGAAATCTTTGCCCAGTTATACTTCTACATATAACATATAAGAATAATTTCTTATGAGGCCCATGCCAATACTAGGTACTAAACTTTTTAAAAATTTGATTATCTGAAAGTGAATAAATGGTATCTTGCATCTTATGAAGCTGTAATGCATTTTAATGCAGGAGATGGAACACATTTTCATGTATATTGTTTTTTTTATATTTCATTTTCTGTAAACTGTATGACTATGTTCTGTTTTCTATCAGATGATTTGTTTTTATTGATTTGTATGAACTCTGTAAGCTATAAAAATTGATACATTGTTATATGTTTAATATTTTTTCTGAGTTTTATTTATTTATCTATTTATCTATCTATCTATTTATTTATTTATGTAGTTAAACTAACTTATCAGTCTTTATGGCTTCTGGGATTTGTGCCTTGTTTAGAAAGGCCTTCTTTACATTTAAGAATAAATTTAATGTATTTTCCCAGTATTTTTAAGTTTTCTTTTTAACCTTTAATCTTTGATTCATTTGGAATTAATTTAGGTAGAAGGAGTGAGGTAAAGATTCAACATTTTTTTCCTCCAAATAGCTATATGGTTATCCAAATCTCATTTATTAACGTTTTTACACACTGTACTACATAATGATTTGAAAAGCCATCTTTATTCATACATTGAATTTCTCTATATATTTAGATCTGCTGCAAAAATTACCAGTCTTTTAATTATTTGGCATTGCTAGTTCATACCTCATTATTATTATTTTAAGGATTTTTCCTTTAAGGATAATTATTTGTGCATGCTTATATTTCCAGGTGAACTTTTAAGTATCATTTTGTTCAATTCTAAAATCCTACTGATGTTTATTCTAAAATTTTATTTTGAAAAATTTCAAACTTTCAGAAAATGTAGAAGAATGGTTTGATAAGAGCCAATATACTTTAGTTTAGAGTCACCATTCCTAACATTTTGTCCCTTTTGTTTTTATTCTCTCAAATGTGATTTTTTCTTTCCCAGACTGTTTACCATAAGTTGCAGGCTTTATCATCACATCATAATATCACTTTATGACATCATAACATCCCTAACTACATCAGTATGCCTCCCCTGTAGGAGTGAGGACATCCCATTTAACCACAGCACAGTTCTCACACTTAAGAAAACGATGAACCATCCAATATTTCATATTTCCTCATGTGTCCCCAGAATGACTTTTACAGCTGCCCCCACCAAGCTTCACAAATTACATTTGTTAATGTGTCTTTCTATTCTGTTTTAAACAGTTCCTCTACTTCTTTTTTAAAATGGTATTTTCTAAATTATTTTTAGAACTTTTAGATTTACAGAAAAACTGGGAAGCTAGAACAGAGTTCCCACATACATTTAGTTTTCCCTATTATTAACATGTTAGAGTGATACATTTGATACAATCAATGAACCAATATTATTAATGCATTATTAAATAGAGTTAATGTTCAGATTTCCTTAGTTTTTATCTTATGTCCTTTCTGTGTTCCAGGATTCCATCCAGGATACTGCAGTACATTTAGTCATGATGTCTTCTTAGGCTTCTCTTGGCTGTGACAGTTCCTTAGACTTTCCTTGTTTCTGATAGCCTTGACAGTTTTGAGGAATACTGGTCAGGTATTTTTGTGAAATGTTCCTCTATTGGGATTTATCTGATGTTTTTACCATTAATAGACTGGGATTACATGTGCCATTGTTATATCAAAGGTACATATTTATTAGCATGACTTATCACTGGTGATGTTATTCTTGATCATCTGACTGAGTGGTGTTTATAGGGTTTCTCCACTGTAAAGTTATTCTTTTCCCACCCTTTCCATACTGTACTCTTTGGAAGGAAGTCACTATACACTCAGGGAGTGAAGAATTATGCTCCATCTCCTTGAGGATGGAGTATCTACATCAACTGTTTGGAATCCTGCACGGATATGTTCCTTTTCTCTCACTTATTAATTTATTTAATCATTCATTTATATGAGTTTAGGCACATGGTTATTTGTTTTACACTTTGGGTTATCCAATACTAGTTCATTTTGTTGTTGAAATTTCCCCCTTTTTGGACACTGGTAGCTCTTTTCATTTCGCTCTTGTGTCCCTTTGACATAGTCCCACTAGTGTTGATTTTTTTTACCACTTTCTTTCTGGCACTACAAGATGTTCCAAGCTCATATTGTATATGTCCTTCCCCAGTCCTAGAATCAACCTTTTTATCCAATGAACCTGGTTCCTTTAACTGAAGAATGGTATTAGAAATTAAGATCTGGGCCCTAGTTGTGCTCAATGCTGCTAGGGTTTTGTTGTTTTGAGACTCTTTCAGTTGACAGAGCAAGGCAATATATGTGTGTATACTAATGTGTGCATATACACACATGTATAAATATTTCTATATGTAACATCTATATTTCTATTAAGTAAAACATGAATTCATACTGATGTTTGATCTATCACCACATAAATCATTCTATACTCCCCTTACTTATCTGTAAACTCTCACTCCAACTTGAGAAACCTAGCTATCACCATCTGCTACCCATTTACTTGACTTGTTTAATTCCAGAATATGTGTAAAGTGGTTTCAGAATTGTTACTCTCCTGGAAAACAACTTTTTCAATCACAGAGCACAGTGATTATGTAGGGGATTTTTGGCCATTAGCTTACAAACTCCATTGATATCTGAAGTTATTAATTCAGCACCTCCCTCCTCCATCCTTTTTAGTATGTTTGTTTCATAAATTTTTAGTACAGTTAAATTGTTTTGTCACATTCTACATTCCATCCTGGGATTCCCCTGACCTAAATGATTTTTTAAAAATTCTTGTAAAAATTTTTATAAACATCAAGGTTCACTTTTTTTAAATTAAATTTTTTAAATCAGGGTAACATTGGCTAATAACATAACTTTCAGGTATACAACATTATAATTTGATATTTGTATAATCTATTGCATGTTCACTACCAAAATTTTAGTTTTATATCTGTTACCATATATTTGACTTCTTTTACTCATTTTGTTCTCCCCCATATGCTTCTTCCCCTCTGGTAACCACCATTATGTTGTCTGAGTCTATGAGTTTGTTTTTGTCTTATTTTATTTGTTATTTTTTGTTTTATATTACACTGAGTGAAATCATAGGGTTTTATACAACTCAGCAACAATAATAACAAAAACAACCTGATTAAAAAATGGGCAAAGGATCCAAATAGACATTTTCCCAAGGAAGACATACAGATAACCAATAGGCATATGAAAAGAAGCTCAACATCACTAATTATTAGAGAAATGTGAATCGTAGCCACAATGCAATATCACCTCATACCTGTTAGAATGACTATTGTCATAGGGACAAGAGATAACAGGTGTTAGTGAGGACATGGAGAAAAGGGAACTCTCGTGTACTATTGGTGGGAATATAAATTGGTGCAGTCACTGTGGAAAACAGTTTGGAGGTTCCTTGAAAAATTAAGAGAACTATCATATGATCCAGTGATTCCTCTTCTGGGTATTTAAATGAAGAATATGAAAACACTAATTCAAAAAAATATATGTACCCCTATGTTCATTGCAGCATTATATACAATAGCCAAGATATGGAAACTACTAAGCATTTATCAATGTATGAATGGAAAAAGAAGATATAGTATATATAATGGAATACTACATTCTGTATTCTACATTCTGTCCTACATCCTGTATATATAATGGAATACTGGAATTCAGCCATTTTCAACTATATATGTGTATCTTGAGGGTATTATGCTAAGTGAAATAAGTCAGATGGAAAAAGACAAAAACTGTGTGAAGGTTCACTTTCTCTGCTCTAAGATTCAATGGGTTTTGACAAATCCATAATGTTATGTATCCATAATTGCATTATCATATAGAATAATTTCACCGTCCTAAATATCCCTTGTGCTTTACCTGATCAATCCTCTCTCCCCTTCTCCTGAGACACTGTTTTTACTATGGATATCTGTAAACTCCAAATACTGGGGCCTCTAGACCCTCCCATGCCCCCATACCTGTGGACAGCAGGTTGTTACAGTTTTATGGATGTACACTTGATGGGTGGTGTTATTAGTTGAGATAGAGAAGATTTAAAATAGAGCATTCCTGGAGAGGGAAAAGGTCAGAAATTCAAACATGGAGAAGCAATTAAATTTTACATATGCAGTAGATACCCATTGGAGATACCATGTGAGCAGTTGTGTTTGAGTCTGAAGTTCAGGAGCAAATTGTAGTCTAGAGATGTAGAGGTGAGAGTTCTTATAGTATGAATCATATATAAAGTTCTAAGATGGCATGGGATCACTTCAGGAGATCATGGGTAGAAGAGAAAGAGCCTCAATATTCAGCTTTGAGTCTCTGCAACATTTAGAGGTGAGAAAAAGGGGAAAAAACAAAAAGGAGAAGGAAAAGGGAGTCACCAGTATGGGGGTAAGGAACCCAGGAGAATGTGGAGTCTGGGAACCAAAGACATTTTTCATGGAGGAGAGAGTAGACAACTGTGTCACGTGCTACTGAGCAATTAATGCCAAAGTGCAGCAGATACGGGTGACCTTAAGGGACAATTTCATTGGAATACAGTAATAAGAAGCCATACTGCACTGGGTCAGAGCAGGAACAGAATGTGGAGTCAGGCAGAATCCTTTTATTGAGCCCATCACCTCCTGCCTCAGGAACCTACTTTATTTGTTATAACTCTTTCAGCAACTGTAAATGGGTGCCCCTAACTATGGCCTTGCCCCTCCACTTGCAAACATGCTCATATCTGTCCACCCTCAAGGACGTAGCTATAAACTTGCTTAGACATGGCTGATCCCTAGAGATGGGATTCCCGCCCCCCTTTCCTGTTGGCTTAACCATGGTGACATACTCTGCCTTCTCATAGATGATGAATGGCAGTTGGGCTTGCCAGGATGTTTCCTTTCCCTTTTTTCTTTTCTTGTCTTTTCTTGTCTTGTCTTGTCTTGTCTTGTCTTTTTTCTTTTTCTTTTTTCTTTTCTTTTTTTCTTCTCTTCTTTTCTTTCTTTTTCTTTCTTTCTTTCTTTCTTTCTTTCTTTCTTTCTTTCTTTCTTTCTTTCTTTCTTTCTTTCTTTCTTTCTTTCTTTTCCTTCCTTCCTTCCTTCCTTCCTTCCTTCCTTCCTTCCTTCCTTCCTTCCTTCCTTCCTTCATTCCCCTTCCCTTCCCTTCCCTTCCCTTCCTTTTCTTTCCTTTTTCTTGTCTTTTCCTTTCTTTTCTTTCTTGATGCCCTGCTGCAAATTGATCTGCTGCATAATTCCTTGTTTTCTGAAAAACATCAGAAGACATTCACTAAAGACAAAATCCAATCATTGGAAAATTGCAGTCTTCATGTATATACACAGCCACACATTTATATCAATAATAGGTCTAATCAAGGGCCAAGGATTTACCATCACCCAACATACACTCTGTTCTCAGGAAATGCAAACCAATTTTAGTCTAAGTAAAATAATAAGAAGGTAAAATATGAAGTATTGTCCAAAGTCAAACATGGTACCACCATGATTAATTAGAATGTTGGAGGAATGGGCTGCTCTCATCAACCTAAAAGGGACAAACACAAGGTTACCCATTAAAGAAGTTCAACCCATTCTGTATCAACCCTTTTTAGAGGAAATAATTTTTGCAATTTGTAACAACATGGATGGATCTAGAGGATATTATGCCAAGTGAAAGGTTAAACAGAAAAAGACAAATGCAGTATGATTTCACTTGTGGAACCTAAAAAAAAAGAATAAACAAAACATAACAGAAATTGACCCATAGATACAAAGAACAAACTGACAGCTGCCAGAGAGGAGAGGGTGGAAAAAATTAAGATTCTCAGTAATGTTCTCTATCAGCCCCTTGTTTCCATCATGACACAACTTGCAGACAATGGTCTGTTTCTTAGTTCATTGTCTTACATGGGCAAGTACTGCTACCTGTCTACCCAATATTAATTCGCCTCTCTTCTTCATTATTGGAGCCTTGAATTTGTCTTGAGTGACTATGTTTCCTTCAAAAAATATTCCCCTTGTTTGACTCCTTTGCAGTGAGGGATGGTCCTTTGATACTATATATAGTATACACACACACACACACACACACACACACACACACACACATTTTTTAAAATACATTTCTATTTTTGAAAAGCATCATGATGATTTTCATCATTCCAAATTGTTTTAATTCTTTCAATCTTTGAAAACTTTTTTGGAGTTTCAACTATCTGATTCTATCATATTACTACTAAAAAGAATGCCTGGAAAATTAGATAAATGCAAGCTTTTTTTGAATATATGATCCAGACAAAATGAATCAACTCACCATTAGAATATTTTCTAATATATCAGTGTTTTTAAAATCTTTAGTCATTATGTGAAATAGATTCTCTAAAAGCTGCATATTGTTCTTGGTCCACTTCATATTCTAGTAAAATCATTTTTGTTTTATTGGAAATTGGAAGCTATGATGGAATGTTTTTTCTATTTATTTTTATTTTTAATTTAATTTTTTTGTAATTACATTTTAAACATTTATTTTTAAAATATGTATAATTTATACTGCCAGAACAACAATGACAAGGATGGTTATTCTGTTTTGTGACTTTTAACTTGTTGTTTGTTGAAGTTTTATACTACAAAATACATTGAGCCTGGCATAGATATTGTGCATCAAAAGTTATAACATTAAAAACAATTTGAATTTTCAAGCCAGCATTAGCTATTTAAAATTTTATTTATTTTTGAATAAAGTTTTTTTTATTTTTCAATTACAATTGATACTCAATATTATATTAGTTTCAGGTGTACAACATAGTAGTTAGACATTTATATAACTTACAAAGTGAAACCATCGTTAAGTCTAGCACCTACCTGGTACCATACGTAGTTATTACAATATTATTGACTATATTCCCTATGTTGTACTTTACATTCCTATAATGGATTTGTAACTGCTAATTTGTACTTAATCCATTCACCTTTTTTACCCAACCTCCCAAGCCCCCTCTCATCTGGCAACCATCAGTTTGTTCTCTGTCTCTGTGAGTTTCTGTTTTGTTTGTGCGTTAACTTTGTTTTTTAGATTCCTCGTGTAAGTGAAATTATGTGGCATTTGTCTTTCTCTGTCTGACTTACTTTAGCATAATACTTTATAGGTCCATTAACCTCATAAATGGTAGGATTTAATTCTTTTTATGGCTGAGTGATATTCCATTGTATATATGTACTACTTCTTTATCCAGTTATCTATCGATGGACACTTAGGTTTGATTCCATATCTTGTCTATTGCAAATAATGCTGCAATGAACACAGGGGTGCACATATTTTTCAAATTAGTGTTTTGGATTTCTTCAGATAAATATCCAATAGTGGAATCACTGAGTGACATGGTAGTTCTATCTTTAATTTTTTGAGGAACCTGCAGGCTGGGTTGGGGGCAGGGCTCAACAAAAAACAATGGTGCCTGTCAGCACTTCTGTCCCAAAGAGAGCAGCCCCTCCAGCCCTCTTTCTCAAGCCAGACAATGCAGTTACTCCCTGTATGTCCCTGGCACTTTTTGAGCTTAGGGGGGTGTTTGTGAATGACTTGAGTCTGTGCTTGGGCCCTTTAAATGGATGCCTGGATCTACAGCATCCTTCTGTCTCACCCAGATAGAATCTCTGCTGATTTTCACAGCCAGATATTATGAGGACTCCCCTTTCTGGCATTGATGCTCTGGGCTGGGGTGCCCTGTATGGGGCTGGGACCCCTTGCTCTTCAAAGGGGACTTCAGCACCAAGATATCCCTTTCTATTCTTAACTGCCACAGGTGAGTGTGGGACCAGGCTATTTCACATCTCTGCCCCTTTACCAGTCTCAATATGACTTCTTTATATCCTTAGTTATAGGACTTCTGTTCAGCTAGTCTTCAGGTATTTCTGAAGGACGGTTATTCTATAATTTAGTTTTAATTGTGATGTGGTCATGGGAGGAGGTGAGCATAACATTTGCCTACCCTGCCATCTTGACCTGACATCTCTACAATTTATTTTAAGTGGCACCTTCTTATTCTCTTGCACTCATATTCAGTAGTTTCTGAAATATCTAATACTTAATTTTTTTACAATTCAAAGATTATTTAGTTTGCTTTGGATCTGATTGTAACTGTGTTCTAATAATGTTAGTGATAGGAACTCATCCATTTTCAGTAGCTGGAATTTTTTTTCTATTAAAACCCATATCTGACTGACTACTGTTTCCACATTCATTTTATTTCCACATTCATTTTATTTCTTTTCCTGACAATTGCACTGCTTCCTTTTTGATGCCTTATTTTTATAAAATAATTGTAGTTTTAATTGCAAATATATATTGAAATCGATATAATCCATTTAATATATAATACTTACTTAAGTATATAATACATATTTAAGTATTTATATTAACTGTAGTCATCTAAATTAAAATATTAAATAATCACTTAGGTACATTTAGAATTTGTATAAAATATAAAACTCCATAATTACAAACAGAAAGTTATACATCAACTTTCTAGACAATTATGATGAAGAAACCAGTGAAAAACAAATTTCTAAAAATGAACACCAGTGGGATTTTTTCATCACTATATCTTTCTTAAATTTATTTATTTATAACTTCAGTAGTTTTAAGTGACTAAAGTATAAAGGTTTCTTGTGAATTTTTATTTTCATGATAAAGAATATTTTTTTAGAAATTTTTGATATTTAATCAAATTCCATTTAAAAAAATCAACTATATTAATTAATAAAATTAGTATGACTTTCCTGAGTGCTCTTAATAATATATCCAAAAATTGTACAAACAGGTATTTGTAATGAAGTCAGACTACTCTTTCTACCCTGTGGTACTGTGGATTGCAGGGATATATAAAGGAAACAACTTGCCAATTTCCTTCATTAGGAAACGATGGCCTTCAGAAGAAATTGAAAGTGAGACTTTCTCTTCAGTGTTGGCCTGTGGCACTCTGCTCTTTCCATGTGCACGACTGTCAGGTTTATGCAAGTGCAAGGTTGAATCCTGTCTTAAAATTTTTATATTGTGTTCATCATGAATATTTTGCATTAATTTTTATTTTTACAAAAATGACAATAAACTTATTTATTTTGATTACCAAGCACTTTGGCAGCCCCTAAAATTTTGCACCTGAAGTAACTGCCTCACTTGTTTCAACCTAGTCCTGTTCTGCTCTGCTTGCCCCTGTGAACTTCCAGTTGTGTGAGACCCTGAACCATCCCTGTGCTCAAGCAGTTTTTCTGCCAATGCAGCCAGATGCACTCCTAAATCATTCAGCTTCTGAAGTGTAAGATGTGTGAAGTACCAAACCATCTGATCTTCTTCATCACTGTCTCTCCAAAGTCTATCAAAGTACTCAGCACAAGAAATTCCTCAACAAACATTTGTTTAATGAAGGAAACATTATAATGAGTGCAAATTATCTTAAATTTATTGTGGGAAATGAATTGTTTTCCAACTAAGTTATTTTTAGATTTTAGAATAAAAATATTATGGAGGCATGCCACTCTTGTGGCCAGGGAAAGCCATCTCCCTAGACAAGAATATCCAGATCACAAGGACCTAATGACATCATCTATCCCAGGACTGCCATTTTAAAGAGACACAAATGAGGCCCCAAGAAGGGAAGAACCCATCCAAAGTCATAGGCAGCTAGTGCCAGAGCAGACCCTTGGAAGCCAAGTCTCCAGACTGGCTACCTCACAGAACTGCTTCTTGCCTGGCTCCAGGAGCACCACACATTTGAAGCGAGTGCCCCTCTGCTCACTGGGGACTGTATTTCTGTAAGTACACTCTAATTTGATGCCTCCACTCTTTTCCTCTACTACAAAATATGGTTCTGTGAGCCCAGAAAGCTTTCACCAACTGCTCTAATAAAGGTTGCTACAGAAACAATATAAACAGTGTTTGTTTAGGAACCTCACAACCCATTTTCTATCTTAAAAACACTTATGAAACCACTATGTAAAAATCTTCCTGCAATCAACAGTTCTGTCAGAGGTTAGGATCTATTTTTAACTCTATAATATAGGAAACTGAACTACTGTGCATGATATCTCATTCAACAATTCAGATAATCTTGTCAGTTTATGTTAAGAAATGTAAAATAAATTCTACTACAAAGCCTTGCCTAGTACTAGAAGAGAAACAATAGGAAGATTAAACAAAACTGTATCCAGATTAGCAGCTCACCTTCCTCAAATCTCCACTGTGGCCAATTCCACCCAGTCATAGGATGGGTATGTTCCCAACATGATTAGCAAATATACTCCCCCTTACATTTTTAACTGCCTGCTCTAGACTTTCTTCTCTACTGCAGGAATTCTACTTGTCTGCTTTCATATAATGGCCATTTAATGCCTTTGTCATGTGACAAGGTGGCTAGCTAGGTTGAGCTATGATTTTCACAGTCCTTATTCTTGTATGTTTCTGGATAGAGGCCACAAAGGAGATTCTGGGATATGTCCAGGGGAGAAGAAAAGCAGTGACCATTATGTGGCTCACACATGTTGCTAATCTGTTGACTCACCTGATTGGTGTGAAGCAGCACGTTGGCCTGCAATTCTACCTTCCTTGGATCTACCTTCAACTACTCTGACTCTGGGGCTGGGAATGTGTTTTTAATTTCATCCTGAAGGGCCTCTGCTTCTTCAAGATATCCTTTGTCTCCAGGGTCAGAGGCAAGAACAGCTATGTAGCCATGGGTTTCAGTCAGTCCTCATGGAGCTTCTGCTGGTGCTTAAAGATGTCAGCCTACTCATAATCCTCCTGAATGTTTGCCCTGCTTCAGCACTCCACAAGAGACAACAGCCTTACAGAGACAGAGACAGCGACAACATAACTACCTCCAAATAATTATAAGGCCAAGTCTATGTAACAACTTCTTTTATTATATATATTTTATATATTTTTATTTTATATAATCTTTAAAATTATATATGTTACTCATAAATGTATATGTGTATATGTACATACAGACATATATGTATATGTATGTATATGTATACATGTGCATGTATGTATGTATGTAAATCCCTGACTGGTTCTGCTTTCTCTGATTAAAGTGTGGCTGATACTGATTTTAGTTCTGAGAGTGGTTCTAGAGGAATCTAAATTTAAATATGATTCTCTGGATTGGTTCTAGATTTTCTGGAATATCTTTTTCTAATCCCATTAGATTTAAAGACATTAATGCCCTGGTTTCCAGTGTTAAAGATACTACTTGTAGTGTGTAGCAGAAAGTAGCAAATAGAGTTATTTAATTAATAAATTTTATCTCTGTCATCATATACCTATAAAAAACAGGCTCTGGGTCACTAAGTATTTGCCAGCTTAGAACATTTTAGTCACAATAACAAGTATAAAGTTGTTAGTTCAATATTTCTTAAATGTGTTTGAGACCAGGGAAAGAAAACAATGAGTTTAAGTTCTTAAATTTTCAGCTCAACGACCAAAAAAGGATCTGAAGTATTCCTTACTTGGCTTCAAATAAATCATAATCTCCTTCACTACTGAGATTTGAGAAAACCATATCCAAAGTACAATCCTGTGAGTGGCTAGATGTGTAAGTTTGGCTGCTATAACAATATCAAAGACAGGGTGGCTTGAACAACAGACATTTATTTCTCACAGTTCTCGAGGCTGGAACTCCAGATCTTGGACTCAAGATCAGGATGTCAGCAAAGTTGGGTTCTGATGAGGGTCCTCTTCCTTATTTCCTCACCTGGCAACCCATTCATGAGGGCCTTACTCTTATGACCTAATCACCTCCCAAAGGCCCCATCTCCTAATATCATCACACTAGGGGTTAGGATTTCAACATACGAATTTTGAGGGGATGCAAACATTCAGTCCATATTACAACAAATTAAATGCCAAATTCACAGAGTATCTTCTGTTAATTTTAGGGCACTGATTAAGAGGGGAGAGAATCTTGAAATTTATATTGGTCTATTCTGATGAAGCTATTTACCTTGACACCCTAAGTTCTGTGT
Organism: Macroglossus sobrinus; assembly: GCA_004027375.1. Lineage (NCBI taxonomy): Eukaryota > Metazoa > Chordata > Mammalia > Chiroptera > Pteropodidae > Macroglossus > Macroglossus sobrinus. The sequence continues at coordinate 110,942 of PVKZ01003819.1, forward strand.
TTTCTCTACACATAAACATCCTCCCACTCTCTAATTTTGTCTTTTTTTTTCTAAAGAACCAGAACTGGTTTGTCTGAGCTATTTGCTTTTCAGGGTACTGTAGATTTTCCCCAGGACCTGCACCTTCTACCCCTCTTTGCTTCTAGAGCTATAACTAGACTTAAGTCCCTAAAGGCCCAAAGAGCTCATTGAGAGCTGTGATATAACGGAACTGCATGCTTTTTTCTAATGTATATAGCCAGAAACATAGGCTATTTATTTGAGAATGGCCCTTAGGAATGGAGTATAAAGGTAAAAGAAGCATAAAGTTCAGTCAAGCCAAATTTCTTAATTTGGGCCTATTAAGATCAAGCTTTTTTGCTTTTCAGGCTGGCTCTAGTAGTTTGCTTAGTTGGTTGACTGAAATAAACACCAATGGTGGCCTACTCTAAAATAAGAAAAAATGCAGAAACTTCCTTGGTTATAGTGGGAGATAGCCAAAGGCTTTGAGAGATTGTGTTAAAGTGTATTTTTTATGTAAGACCTGCTCACTTACCTCTGGAGGGTCCAGAAGACACACCTTTCACCAAGACAATGAAAAATTAATTTATAATGGGAGCCTCAACATCTTTGAATAGCTCCATGGTAGCTCATGTCTGTTGGACAGAAATTACTACAGAAATGTCCAACATCTATAAACATAATAATTGAGATTGGAAATATGATGAATCAGAATCAAATAGCAGCAGTTATCAGCCAAAGACAAATCAGGCACGGTTCTCATAATGAAAGCAGAGCCAGGATGATAATCAGAGTAATTTGACTCCCAGGGACCATTGGCATTGATGATGGAGTTCCTAGAAATGAAATAGGTGTGCAATATTCTAAATCCTTACTTTATCTGTTTAAGTGGAAATATTCTACATTTAGGAGTAGCGATGTGAGTTTAATTCCTGAAACAGAGAGGCATAGCCCTCAATCAAAGGTAAATTTACAAGATACATTTTTACATGAATAGTTTATATTTTCTTGAAATTGTCTGATACATTTATGTCTTTCATATTACTTTAGCTTATAATAGTAAGCATTCTATTTAGAATTTAGTAATATTAATCAGTTTAAGAATCGTACCAGATGGACCCTCCTGCCAGCAGACATCAATATGGAATGAAATGTGAAAAATATGTTCAGGGGTTAAGTCTGTGAAAGATAAAGGGTAGAGGGAACAGAAGTGGGCAGGGAGAGCCTTCAGGCCACAGTGCTGATCTAGCACCTGTGAGGGGAAAGGAGGAAGGAGGAATGGCTATGAGGAGCCTCAGACATCGGCATAGCTGCGAGAAAGTCTTGGCCAGCCCAGCGGGGACCTCTGGCACCAATATTCCCCACAGAAGAGGTCTATATTGGGCAGAACTGGCCAGGCCCTAACACCCCCAC